>APFE030281774.1:0-18270 GCA_000404065.3 Pinus taeda | reverse complement strand
CTCTCCTCTCACAAGCTCAAAAAGGAAGTCTAATTTCCAGCAGCATTTACCCTCAAGAATCTTCAGCTTTCAACCTCTCCTACAACCAGCCCAATGCCTGAATTTATAGTGCAAATGGAGGAAATTGTAGGTCCACCATTGAAGGGATAAGTTCCTCCTTCAATGGGATAAGCACCTCATATCATGGAGTTAGCTCCCTTAGTTATGGAATGGATGAACCAAGGTGGAGCGGACTTGCCAGCACAATATTCCTTCTAGAAGTGTCCAGAAGTCACCCAAGATGAGTTTTTAAGAATGAACTCACGCCTTTTTAACTTTTACAGGGGTTCGCACCCATCACTTAACAGACAGAGCGGTCAGGTTCGCAGGAAACATGACCATTGGGTGCGACACCGCAGGCAATGCTAGGAGAAAGTGCGAAACCAGGATTTGAGATATTTTTAAGGTCTTTCTTCCATTTTCAGGGCTTGATATGAAGAGATGAGGCTTGAGACTTGCAAAGGAGGTATGTATGAGTGGTGATGGACTCACACAAACTGTAGAAAGTCATGGTGACAATTTTTTGTGTAACAACTGCTGACCTCTACTCTGTGCCATCTGCATTGCTGCCAAGTCTGCTTTGCGATGTTTAGTTTCTGGTGCTCCTAGCCACTGCAACTCTCTCCTCGATACTCCTCAGCACCATTCGACACTAGTCCATCCTGCTACTGCAAACCTAGGCTCTCGTAGCAAGGTATTGATCCAACAGGTGGACTCCTCAAGGATCCTGCCCATTTGTAGCTCTTTCGAACTACAGCTCCAAATTAGCTCACCCCCCTCCTAGAGGTATCTCGGCTGTAATGGCGAATTCCTCCTATTCGATCTTCGCGGGCGCAGCCTTCAGATCATGTTTCTCATCCTTGTCCTTCTTCTTGAGAGGACATTGAGTAGCGTAGTGACCCATCTCACCACACCTGTAACAGTTGATCTTTGAGACGTCTTTCTTACGTCTCCGCTGCTCTTGTTGTCCCTTCGATGCAAGGGTTGCATTATCCTCCTCCTCCTTGGGCTTCGACCCACTGCTGCTACTGTTTCCATCAAGTTTGACCTTGACTAAGTCTCTCCTCATCTCCTCTTGTTTTAGAGTTGCCCACATCTCATCTCAATTCGGCAACGCTGCTCTGCCCAGGATACTCTGGACAAAAACTTGCCACTCATCTGAGATAGAATTGAGGGCCAGTCTAACCAACTCTGAATCCTGAGGTGTATGCCCCGCAATAGACAATTCATCACGGGTCTCCCTTTTGCATCTGAGCAGATCTTAGTTTCTGCTCCAAGTACATCTTCTGTTGCTCGAAAGATCCTTGATATAACGTGGCCAAGGCATCCCACATCTCCTTAGCAGTCCCTTTGCTAGCGACATGACACACCACGTGATTGTTGACTCCATCCAGGATCATCCTCTTGGCCTTTTCAATTTCTGATTTGTACTTCTTTAGTGGATCTCCATCTGCAGGGACAACAACCACATTGTTGACGTATGTCTTGAGGGCATGCTCATCTAGAAGGAATGACATTCTAGCCTTCCAAATGACATAGTTGGATGCTTTGTCCAACCTGTATTGATTCCTCAAGCCACTGGTTGCCATTTTTGCCAAAAATAAAAGGTCGAATGACCTCTTCTCTCCTCTATGCTGTTGTTGGGCTAGCCTATGCACTCTCTCCTGGAGCTAGTAAAACTGCTACCCCTTGCTGCTGCTCATCTCTAGAGAATTCGAATTCCTTGGCTAGGAATTCTTTGAGGAAGAAATTCCCTCAGTCGTGCTTCTCTTCTTTCTTTTGATGATTTTTTGCCCAACAAACTGCCTGTAGAAAAATCTACGTCCTACTAGCTCTCCTCACGTTGGGCTTCAGTGCTGTTCCCTCTGCCCCGACAAAAATTCGAACAAGGAGTCCTTCTCTCCGTCGACTCAATCAGAGAGAGACTGCCTCAGATTTTTTAGCCCTCCGGCTAAGAACTGCGCAAATCCTCTAGGGGTTTCGAACTGCTGCCTCCTGCAACTTTTCGATTTACCTTTTCTGCTCAGTGCTGGATCTACCGGCTCTACTCTTCTTGCTTCACCTGCAAATTTGATACCATGTGAAAATTCCTCAACTGGAATCCCTATTGCAACCACTAATGATATTACTCCTATTTGTTAAATTCCTTTAAGCAAATTACTTTAAACAAATTACTTGTAGTTTCCTACGGCAAATATCGTAATATATACACTGTAGCCTTCACTTAATTAAATTATATGCGAAAACAAGAGACTGAGCAAGAAATAAAATACAACAAAAGTGACACCGTTATTTTTGGACAAATGTCCCCTGAAAAACCCAATGCAGGAAAATTGGTGCAGTAGATCTGAGGGTTTTATTATTATGCAGGAGGAAATCTGAGTACAATTCTTGGATGCTTAACTAGCAATCCGATACAGAGAGAAATTGGACAAAACGAATGGTGAAGTGCTCTCACCCTGTCATTGGAAAAATCTGAGTTTGATCACGCTGAACTGGAGCATCTGCATAACCTCCGCGTAGCCTCTACGTAAAATTGTGTCACTCTCAAGCAGTTCCTGCATCACCCCTATTGGGTATCTTTGGACCCTCTACTGGCTGGAAAATCCGAATCTCTGCCTCCTAGTCTCACACCCCGACTCCCGGCTGTTGAACCTTGATTTTCTCGGCAGGAATTCGATTTCCCTCTAAGGCCTGCGTTGCCACTGCGTCAGCTCTGTGTGGGCCAATGTCTGCCTCTCTCAGGATGTCGTTCTGCTGTCTCTCTGCCTTGTACGCTCCAGCCTAGGAAAAATTCCTTCTTCCGGATGCTCACTACCCCTTTCTACATGAAATCTCCTCTATCAAAATTTCCTCTTAAGAACTTCTCAATTCAGAAATTGATCTCTTGATCTCTCGGTGTGTTTTCCAAATGACCCTCAAGCTCCCTTGACATTCAACGATCCAGATTAAAAGCTAATCAATGACTAAGATCATTTCAGCTTGATCCTCGTCTTCTTCTAGAAGTTACACCCACAATTAGGTTAATATCCATTAATATTTTTATTTTCCTAAGTTTAGACTTAGGGTCCCATTAAAAAATATTAATTATTTTAATAAAATTGTCTCTGGGTGGAATTTCCCAAAACGCTTTATGGGTTCTTTGGAATACATGTGCCCAAGCCTCCCTGCAAAATTTGAGGCCTAGAGCACATTCAATGCTATCCCAAATCATTAACAAGCATATGTTAGGAGGTATTAACAGATGAAAATTCCATTTGGGTCATATTCCGGGTCAAAATGTAGACCTTTTCCCAAATCCATCTCTAGAAATCATTCGACAGGCCATTCAATTGTTGATGGATAAAGAGGAGGGCAAAGACACTAGGGCAACACTAAAAATCCAACTGGTAGGGGCCTCAAGAGTGGGGGGAAGTGAGAGTGGTTCTTCAGCATCACCTTCCACACCCATATGTCCCAACTCCTCAGCTTTCTCAACTTTTTTTGTTCCTAGAACCACACCTGGTGCACAACCTGACATCAAATCGACACTTAAAAAAAAAGGAAAAGTCAGAAGCTAACAGGTTGGTCAGCAAGACAAACCCATTCTACCAACCTATGTTTGATGTTGTTGCTGTCGTTGGCCTGAGGTACAAAGCCCCCACCTTTGTAGAATTGAGAGGGCCTCTTCTTCAAGATGAAAAGTCTGATTGCACTTCTAGATTGGAGGAGTTTAGGGCATCATGGGAACACACTGATGCACAATCATGTTAGATGGTTGGACTGACCAGAAGGGTAGGATCCTTCTTAACTTCTTGGTTAGTTGTCCCAAGGGGACAATGTTTATGAAATTTGTTGATGCGTCTGCACACATTAAAGATGCACATTTATTATGTGAGTTGTTGGACATCTTCATTTAGGAAGTAGGCCCAAGAAATGTTGTCCAAATCATATTGGACAATGCTACAAATTATGTTGCAGCTGGCAAGTTGCTTATGGAGAGGCATCCTAACTTGTTTTGGACACCTTGTGCTGCTCACTGTACTGACTTGATGTTGGAGGATATAGGTAAGATTCCTCTTGTGAGGGATATTGTTGAATCATGCAGGAGCATAACAAAATTTATATATAATCATGCATCTGTGCTTAGCTTGATGAGAAGATTCACCAACAACAAAGAGTTGGTGCATCTTGCCATTACACAATTTGCCACTACTTTCATATCTCTTCAGTCTCTGTTGAATTCTGTGTGGGATGTGAAGAGCATGTTTCTTTCATCAGATTGGTGTGCTTTATCTATTAGCCGCAAACTAGAGGGAGAGGGCATATGCAGATTAGTTTCATTGATTAGAGCTTTTGGATAGGAGTAGAGGAGGTGTGTGCCATTTCAGAACCTTTGGTAAGGGTTATTTGGTTGGTTGATGGAGACAAGCCCACAATGGGCTACTTGTATGAGGCCATGGATAGGGCCAAAGAAGCCATTCATGCTTATTATGAAGATAAGAGAGATGAGGGGTTAGAGAAACAACAAGTCATATGGAGAGTGATTAATGAGCGATGGAACAATACCCTCCATCGCCCCATTCATGTTGCAGGTATTTACCTCAACCTCGCATTTGCTTACGCCTGTGGTTTCAGATTTGATGCCGAGGTGATGGATGGATTCTTCACTTGTGTTGAGGGGATGGTGGCATTTGAGCAAGAACGTGAAGATATTTCTAAATAAATGGAAGTATATAGGATGGGCGGTGGCACATTCGGTTTTACCATGGCTATTAAGAATAGGACGACCAAAATGCGAGGTAAGCTTCAGTTTGTTTCAAACTTTCAAGTTTAGAATTTCAATGTTTTTTTTATGTTTCTCATTTTTCTTTTAACTTGTAGATGCTTGGTGGACAAGCTATGGTGGCAGAGTACCCCATCTCCAAAAGCTTGCCATTCGAGTGCTCAGCCAAACATGCAATTCCTTTCGGTGTGAGCGCAACTAGAGTTTATTTGACAAAATACACAACAAAAAGAGCATCAGGTAAAAAAATTTCAAATTAAATTTTTTGAATTCATTTTATTATTTTTAATATTTAAGTTTTCTAAGTACTAATTTACAATCTATGACCCTAATATAGATTGGAGTCCCAACGCCTAAATGACATGGTCTATGTCTACTACAATCTTCGATTGTGGGTGAGACAACTTCAGAAACCTCCTGATGTGGAAGCCATCTCATTGGACAATATTGATACCAATGCGGCATGGAGGGTCAAGACTGAGAGGCTGACCATGGAGTGTATCCCTGATTGGTTAGATGTTGATCCAGAGGAGGTAGCAATTGTAGGGGAGGGAGAACTAGAGGTATAGGAGGAGGAGCAGCATCAGGGTCAGGAGGCAGAGCTGGATGAGGATGATGAGGAGGAGGTGACACCATCGAGGATGGGCAGCAGCAGCATAGGACAAAGACCACCTCTTTTATCGGCTTCTAGAGGATGACTGAGTCCATTTATATTTCCAGGGGCTAGGCGTTCTTCCTCTAGAGGAAAAGGCAAAGTCATTCCCTATTCCTGTAGGGCAAAGGATCTCAGTGATTGATTTCTTTTTGACATGTAGATGACTCATGATATACATTTATTATATTTTTTATTGATATTTTGACTCTTGAGAGTTGAGACTCAGACAAGACTGAAGATTTAGGAGTTAATTCACTATTTTGATATGTGATGTAGCACTAGACTTCATATACATATTATATATTAGCTTTCTTTACATGTTTATGTGGAAATTAATTTATTTGATGTTGTGGATACTTTAGATGCTAAAAAAAATAAAAATAAAATGAATATTTTTGTATTTTTTAAAATTTTCCAACTTTTTCAAAAACTCCCAACTTTAATGAGTTTTTCAAATTTTGGACCCTTGCCGATTTAATCCAGACTTCGACTTTTTCCACATTGACTGAAACGGGTTCTCTACCATACCCATCTGTTCTCTGAGATAGACAACCTTAGCTCTCCCTAGAGCTTTCGTGAGTATATTCGCAACCTGCTCTTCTGTGGGAACGTATTATAGCTGGACTGCTCTTCGTTGTAAACAATCTCTGATGAAGTGACATCGAATATCAATGTGCTTCGACCTGTCATGAAACACTGGATTCTCAAAGAGTTTTATGCAACTCTGATTATCACAATAGACACGGGTTGCCTCCATCCTCTGCCTGAACAAGCTTACTAGCGGATTCCGAAGCCATATAGCTTTGCATGTAGCTATGATAGTTTCCATATACTCTGCTTCTACAGAGCTCAGTTCTACTGAATTTTTCTTCCTGCTACACCAAGAAACTATCCTTGATCCAACACTGAAGCAGTACCCGGAGGTACTTTTCCTATCCACTGAACTGACTGCCTAATCTGCATTTGTGTAGCGACAAACTCTGACGTCATCCTCTCGAGTATATTTCAACCCATACTCGACTGTGCTGTGGATGTACCTCAGAATATGCCTCGTTGCTGCCCAATGTACCCTTTTCGTTTCCACCATGAACTGATTAAGAGTATTCACTGCAAAGCAAATATCCGACGTAGTGTTGACTAGATACATGAGAGACCCAATGAGTTGTCTATACAAGGTAGGGTCAACATCCTTGTCCTTTGATGCGTCTATCTTCTTCCAGTTGGTAATCATGGGTCTAGACATGGGTTTGCAATCCTTCATTTTGAACCTTTCAGAATATCTATAGCTTATCTTCCTTTCCCAAGGAAGATCTCCCCATACTTTTGCCACACTTCCAATCCTAGGAAATAGTGCATCAACCCCAAATATTTCATGTCAAATTCTGCTGCCAGGTTCCTCTTGCAATCCTCTATGAGCCCTGATGATCCTGTCAAGAATAGACCATCCACATACAAAACTAGAATGAGGGGCTCATCCTCTACCATCAAATGGTAAAGGTTGACATCTGCACTCTTGAAGAACCCCATCTGCTGCAAGTAGGTATCAATTTTACCATACCGTGCCCTAGGAGCCTACTTGAGCTCGTATAGAGCTTTCTTCAATTTGCACACATGCGTGCGCCTCTTGTGAGTCTCAAAGCCCTTTGGCTGTTCTTTGTACACTTACTTCTCTATCACTCCGTTCAAGAAGGCTGCCTTGACATCCATCTGGTGAATCTGCCATCCCATCTGAGCTGTTAGAGATATAACTGGCCAGATAGAAGTGTATCTGGAAATTGGGGCGAAGGTCTCCTCAAAATCTATCCCTTCCTTTTGTGCATACCCCTTTGCCAAGAACCTAGCCTTGTACTTTTCCACACTGTCGTCTGCTGCATATTTGATCTTATGGATCCACCTCGAACCTACCACTGATCTGTCTTCTGGCCTTGGAACTACCTCCCAAACATCATTCATCATGATAGAGTTATACTCTTCTACCATGGCATCTATCCACCCTTGATGTTGTGCGGCCTCCTGAAAGCTGGAAGGTTCTGCAACCTGAGCTACCAATGCTTTGTACCTATCAGGCTGTCTGCGCTGTCTCTTGCTTGTCCTATGAGATCCAATAAACTCCTCTGCATCTCTTAATGTCTGACGAACCTCTTTGCTGGCTCGACCACTAGATGTGGGAGGTTGTGCCAACTCCTCATCCTGTCTCTGCTGCTCCATTTGCTGAGAACTCCTCAAATTTCCTGCACCATAGGAAATACTGGTACTGGTCACAATACTTGACCCTTGTGACTGTCGCCCTGCTTGTCCCACTGGCTGCCCCTACGACTGCCCCTACTGCTGGACTAAAGGAGCTTCTGCTCACTGATTCTGATCACCTGCAGGTATCTCACGAGACCTCCTGAAAGCTCGGTCCTCCATGAACTTCACGTCTCGCCTTACTACTATCTTCTTATTGCTAGGATTGTAGATTCTAAATGCCTTTGAGGTTTCGCTGTACCCAACGAAAAACCCCTTCTCTGCAATCTCATCCAGTTTGGTCCTTTTATCATCTGGCATGTGACAATAAGCAATGCTGTGAAAAATTCTGAGGTGGCTGACTTCTGGCTTCTTCCTTGTGAAGACTCCTTCTGGCGTTTTGTTCCCCAATGCTCTATGAGGAGTCCTGTTCTGAATATACACTGCTGTGTTACATGCTTCTACCCACAAAAATCTGGGTAGATCCTGGTCATATAACATAGCCTTTGCAGTTCTAACAATGGTTCTGTTTTTCCGCTCCACTACACCATTCTGCTGTGGATTATATGGAGTTGTCTATTCTCTCTTGATGCCTTCCTTCGCACAGAAATCTGTGAAGTCTTTATTAGTATATTCCCCACCATTATCTGAACGAAGCACCTTGATCTTCTTCCTTGTTGCATTCTCCATGAGAGCTTTAAACTCTCTAAAACGGTCGAAGGCCTCATCCTTGGTCTTTAAGAAGTAGATCCAAGTTTTCCTAGAATGATCATCAATATAGGTGACGAAATATTTGGCACCGCTGAGAGCTCTAGTGGACATCTGGCCACAAATATTTGAGTGTATAAGTCCTAACAAACCATCAACTCTGCTGTCACTTGTTGGAAATGCCGCCTTAGCATAATTCCCAAGTATGCATCCTCTGCACACATCATCGTTTTCATTTCTAAGTTCAGGAACCCCTGTTACGATTTCTTTGAGCATCTTGAGTGCTCCATGGTGTAGATGTCCCATTCTCATGTGCCATAATTCATTCAGCTCCTTCCCACAACTATTGTTACTGCCTATCAATGCTATTGGAGAATCGATTTGTAACCGGCACAACCTGTTACTTCGAACTCCAATCTATCTTACCTTTTTCTAGCTTGGGTGTTTGACATACACTTTCTTCCCCACAAAGTGAATATCATACCCCTTATCTTGTAATTGGGATACTGAAATCAGGTTCATACCCAATCCTGGCACATGCAATACATTTGAAGTGTTGGTGCTTGCTCCCCCTGGAAATCTATGGTACCTCTCCCTACTGGAGTAAATTTCGTTCTGTTTCCCATAGTAATCTAGAAATCCATCTCCTCCTCTTTGTAGCTAGAGAAATATTCTCTAACCCATGTCATGTGAGTTGATGCTCCACTGTTTATATACCAGACTCCTTGTGAAGCTGATCCTGCTAAGCAAGCAAATTCTTCTTCTAATCTGGCGACAAATTTGAAGTCCCTGTTAGCCTCCTGCTCATAGCAGGTATTCACCTTTCGTGATCGACATATGTACAGGCCAAATATGTCATGCTTTGCTTACAGCAATGTTCCATATTTGAATCCTCTGACAGTGAAACATTTTTTGATATATGCATGGTTCATTTTACTCTGGTTGAGAATGGCATCTGGCTGAAAACTAAGAGAAGTATCAAGTTCAGAATCCTTTTCATGATGCATTGAAATGTAGGTTCAACTCTGTGGTTGCTGTGAATTTCTGACTTGCTCAGAGGATGAGGATCTAACTGCAATGAAGTTTTCCCCATCAAATGCTATGTGTGATCCCTCAGATGAAGAAGGTGCTTCAGAATACTCAACTCCAGATACGTGTCATAATCCTGCAAAAAGTCTTGCTTGTTGCACAAGATAAGATATCCAGCTCTGAAGAGATGGAAATGAACTTAACTAATAGAATTTTCGAGGTTGAGAATTTAGCTCAGGTTTTCCGAGGTATTTCAAAAGATGCACAAGAAAAAATAGATACTCTTGAACAAGATCTGAAGATTGCTTCACAGAGGGAAATTCAGCTGGGAACTAGGTTGAAAGAGCTTGAGGAAAAATTGTCGATGCAGGATAAAACTATACAACTTGCAACAACAAGAGGCAAGGAACTTGAACAATTGCTTGAGTCACAAGCAAATGATGCAGAAATTAACTTGCAAGCAGCAAAAGAGAACTATGCACGCACAGACTCTGAAGCTAAAAGATTAAGTGAGAAGTTGAATTTACTCGTAGCTTGTGTCAAAGAATCTGATTATCAAGCATCACAGGCATCTGTATCATCGCTGGCAGTGGGGGTTGAATTGCAGGTACTGTATGGCAAGTTGTCTGAGATGAAAACTGTACTGCAAGACCTTCAAGGCAAACTTGTGGCTGAAAAAAGCAGAGCTGATACTGCTGAAGCGGGATCAGTGGCTTTAGCTAAGCAGAATTCGAAGTTGAATGATGACCTTGCACGTCTCCCGGTCCACATGGATGCAATACAGAAACGTTTAGATGAGGTTGAGACTGAGAAACAGTCAACTGCTGACTTGGTTAGCTCTACAACTAAGAACATAATTACCTTGACTGAACAGCTGGCAAATGAAAGACAAAGACTTCATAAAAAGATCTCCAACTTGGTTAAAGAAAATCACGATTTAACTATAGAGTACTCGGAGGCAAAAAATAAACTACCGGATCTTTCTTCTAAGCATGGAAGTGACCCAAAGAAAGCAAATAAAAGGGAGGAAATTCGAAAGGAAACTTGGAGGATCTCAAGATCAGATCGGATGAACCTACCAGCGTAGATGTGCATTCAACAGATAAGTTGCATCTGGGGGAAAAGAAGTTGCAGGAGGAGAAAACTCTTTGCAGAAAGGATTAGTTTACTAGTGGTTGCAGCTGAAGCAGGCAGTTATATTTAAGGTGATAGAGTAAAGTTGGAAAATATATGTGCTTGTTACATAGGCCATACTTAAAAATAGAAAAACAAATACTTGCCCAGGACACGACTTGAAAAATGAAATGGAGACCGTTGAAGGGTCAGAAATCACACAGTTTGGCGCAAATGAGGCATATGGAAATTCCATGGACACTGATAAGTTTTCTGAAGATACTTCAGAGTCAATTCCTGAGGCTAACAAAGAGTGTGGTGAAGCAGAACCCATAGTAAATGGAATTTCAAATTTAGCTGATAAAGCTGCTGATTTTGAGAATCTTGATCTTCCTAAACAAATTACTGTGGAGCCAGAAACATAATCAATGCATGGAAGAGAAAAAGAAGAGAAAAATGCTTTTCCTGATGAAATGTTGAATATGACTTTCAAGGAAAGAGATGATACTCTTAAGGACCACGAAAGACTCAGGGCCTTTGAATTAGAATGCATGAGATTGACAATGGAGCTCAGTGAGTCTGCACCTGAGGTCTTCCAGTTCAAGGAGGATGCCAACTTACTAGAGAAGCTGAGGGATATAACAAAATACACTTTGGCCTTGAGACAAAAGGAAATGACCTTGCAAGAGCAGTTAGCAGATGCTGAGCTCAGGAGAAAAGAAGTGGAAGATAAATTGAACATGCAAACAGAACTACTACAGCAAGAAATTAAAATCAGGTCTCTGAAAGAAGATGAGTTGAATGGTGCACTGTCTATGTTAAGTAAACTTGAAGTAAATTTACAAGTCTTAAAAGAGAAGGTTGTCGACTTAGAGGGACAAATGAAGTTATCACTTGTCAAATGTGAAGAATATAAAGAACTTGCAAGACAGAATGAGGAAGACTGTGTTGAGTCTTTCAGAAGGGTTGTGGAATTAGATAACTTGCTTGTAATATCTGACTCAAGGACAAAAGAAATAGAGCAAATTGTAACTTTACTCCAAAATGAAATTTCAGGGCTCCCCCAAAATCATAGTTACAATGAGCAAACAAAAGAGACTCTGAATGCAACAGAAACAAAACCGTTGAAGATTGAGGAATTGTTAAAGCATTCAAATGATGATTTGAAACATGCAGAAATGCCAGATGACTACTTGTTGAGAATCAAGGACCTTGAGACTGTACTACAGGCTTCAAGGCAGAAGGAACAATGGAGGAATGCGAGGATGTGGAGATTTCAGTAACACCAGAACATAGATCTTTTCACAGAGCTTCCTTATTTGAAAATTACCATTCTCTTCACCATACATCCACCAGGCCTGAACCTTCAACAGCTGGTACCACCTCTTTCTTGGAGCAGTTAGTGATGGTTTCATTGATGGGGATTCCCATATTTGGGGTGGTTTTGATGGGCGAGGGATCTATTGGCATGTTCTTTGTATACTTCCTGGGGTTTGATTTCATGAAGTTTATGATTCACTCAAATGCTGAGGTAGTTCCCCTGTGGCTTTTTCGTACGTTTCCACCGCTCAAGTATCTTCTAGTGACGCCCTCGTATCATCATGTGCATCACACCAAACTGAATTCAAATTATTGCCTCTTTATGCCTCTATACGATTATTTGGGAGGGACATTAAACCAAGAGGCCTTTAATCTCCATTTTAACATGCGTTGCCAAGGCCAGAAGAGGAGAGCTCCAGATCTTGTGTTCTTGTGTCATGGTGTAGACTTCACAGGCCTTGTTCATATTCCATATTTTGTGCGATCTTTTGCCGCACAGTCATGTTCTTCTCAATGGTATGTGTGGCCTATTATGCCACTCATCTTGCTTGGTTTCTTTGGATGGCAGTGGACAAACACACATATAATCTCGAGGTACACTATTGGAGAGTTTAACCAGGAAACATGGGCTCTACCGCGACTTGGTTTTCAGTTTTTCCTGCCATTTGGAAAGGATAAAATCAACGAACTTATTGAGGAGGCCATTCTTGAAGCAGATAGAATGGGAGTGAAAGTAATTTCTCTCGGAGGTCTAGTTAAGTTGTGATCAGAATGAGGTCTTGAATGGAGGGGGACAACTATTTGTGAACAAGCATCCTAATCTTCACGTTCGGGTGGCCCATGGAAATACTTTAACGACAGCTGCGCTTTTACATGAACTTCCACACGATGTAGATGAAGTATTCCTCACTGGCTCAACGTCAAAAATTGGCAAGGCTATTGCTCTCTACCTCTGCAAGAAACGAGTTAGAGTCTTGGTAAGGCTATTCAGATCTTATTATTTTCCACCATGACCAACAAACATTACTTGAAATTCAATTGTTGGCAGCCTATTTTGAACTCTGCGGGGCCAATTGGAGGAAGTTCTAGGGACCATATTTCATCTGCAAATGGAGCTGCTAATACAGGGGCAGCTGCATTTGATCTGGAGTATGCACATTGGGTTGAAGAACAAAACCGACAAATTTCCGATCTGAGGGCTGCTTTGACAGCCCATGTAACAGATATTGAACTCCGTATTCTTGTTGAGGGTGGCATGGCTCATTATGATGCGTTTTTTCGTATGAAGAGTGTTGCTGCAAAAGCTGATGTTTTTTCATCTTGTTTCTGGAATGTGGAAAACACCTGCTGAGCGTTGTTTTATGTGGATGGGAGGCTTTCGTCCATCAGAACTGTTAAAGTTTGTCTATACAACAGGCAGGCAATCTATGCCAGCAGACGCTGCAGCAGATGTCTCGCATTCTTACAACTCGTCAAGCTGCAAGGGGTCTTCTTGCTATGGGGGATTATTGCCTTCGAGCGCTCAGTTCTCTCTGGGCAGCACATCCTCGTGAGCCAGCGTAAAGTTATGGTTATCTTTAATTGTGCAAACGGAAGATATCCAATACCACAGGCGTGGAATAAAGCGGAGAACAGAAGGACAGCCAGCCACCGCCTCAATCCAAAAAGACAAAAATCATTTATGGAACCGCCTAAAGGATTCATGCGCAGCCTTAGATATTTACTCCAAGATGCCAGCTGCCCCAGCTCAGCTCATATAGTCTTTCATGCATTTATTTTTAGCAGCAAACACTGATTTGCTTCAGATATGTTTGGATCGGTTTGATAGATATTTTGAGATATTTTCCTTGAGATCTTATCCACAGATCTAAGTTTGTAATTTTTTCTATAAAAACCTCCCTATGTACTGTTCAAAGGGTGAGATGTTTTGATCGTTAACCTCATTTGAGGTTTGCTGTGTACGCTCCAAGAAATTCAATGAACAGAGCTTGCTGGAACTTATGTGTTTGAACTGTCTGAATGTGGATTTGTTGGCTGAAGGTTGAGATTACAGAATTCCCGTGCTTCTTCATGGACTAATAAGTTTTCCTTATCTCTTTCTACAGTTGCTATGTTTGCTATATCATATCTGTGTCATGATCTAAACTTGCAGGGAAAAAGAATAGTTCAGATGTCACTTAGCTGTGTTCTGCCCTCAATCCCTGCTTTTTCTCAATGTTTTCTTTCTAAACTAGCCTATAATATGAATTCCTCTTACGCTCATATTTGCACTAGTTTCCTCAGTATATGAGTATTGTTGTAGGAATTCTTAATTGCTCCTATAGGATATTCATTCACGTTCCCTCTGTTAGCACGAATGAAAATTACTTAGCTGTCTTTCATTCCTTGCATCCGTTTCATCCTCATTCAGACCTTATATTATTCCTTGTGCAGCCATCCTGCTCTGTAGTCTCTTCTTTGCCAAAGAAAACACATTCTTCAGTCCACCTCCTTGACTCCATGCCCAATGTTCTAAACCTTTTGCGCTTTGCATGCCAAACCCTGCCTGAATTGATCATTCATCCCGCCAAACTCAAACAAAAAACCATGTGCATAATAACTAGCCTGAAATCATTTCCTAAAACAAAGCTAAATCCCGAAGAGAGAGCCCTCTCTGACTGCTGGTAGGCTAGGACCGGCAGTCCAAAGCTTGGTCTGTGGTTACCTCGGCCGTATCCCTGAAGGAGCCAAGGGACAACCTGAGTGTTAACATAATGATGTGTATTTAGAGAAGGATAGCTCTTGTTTGGTTTGTTTGTCACTAGAGAGTCTTAGACTCCTAGGGAGGTTAGATTTGTCCGCAAATATAACTCTTTCCGCATGACAGTTGGTCATCAAACTAGGTTGTTGTGTTGATTTGATTTCCATTCACTATTGAAGCATAGATTACATTTGCCTTTTGATCAGTCAGGCTGTGCATTAGCTTGTTTGTTATTTACTCTAAAAATAAAAAGCAATTGCACTCATATAGTATACAAAAATGAAAGCATGTTTTCATTTTTAGATTCTTTATGATTAGGAATTGAAAAGTGAAATTCAAATCTTTCATTTTTCGTCATAGTAGTTGCGAGATAAGAAAATCTTGGTGCATTGTGTTTCCTATTGATTGTATTACTTTCTTGCATTGTTGTTCTTGCATTTGCTTGTTATTGTCTTTGTTCGCTTGGAAATGAACTCCTTACCCTCATTTAGATAATCGTTCATTGAAAGGAATGGTTTTTTACTCATTGTAGTTGCATGCTAGAGATTGTTGAAATACATTCGGTAAGGCCTTGAAATCGAAACTTAATTCAAGATCAACTGTTAAAATTCATTGAGTTAACCTAAAAAAAAATTGGAACCTAACGCTTACATATCTAGAGGTCTAGGCTAGAGACATGTTTTGGTGTCGTTAAACCTAGTCCCTATTGTTCTCACTAAGGTTGGGTGATTCCTCCTTTTGTGATGCAATAGATGCTAGTACGGATTTGTGATCCTTGTACCGTCATGTATATATTGGGAGACCCCACTAGGTTATCATCCTATTATCCATGGGAAGCTGAGTCTACCACCTTACGAGTTGTAACACACCGAACACAACATTCGGGAAGATTGACTATCGTACATAAAGTCCTTGTTCATTTCACTTTCATTTTATTACCAAGGTATATATGCAGTTTTACGATTTATCTAGTAAACCTCTTGCCTAGAATTCCAGAGCAGTCACTTTCGTTCCTTTTCAAATCTTTAAAAGGAAAAGGATCATCTGAGCACTTGTCCTTTCATACTTATTAAACTTTGGAAGTGATAGAGTCACCTTTCGTCCTTTTCTTGACTCTTAAAATATGAAAAGGCAAAGTTTTGTTTCAATGTTGTAAAATTAACTAACCACGAAAAATTCCTAGTAACAATTGATTTCCTTAGTGTTTCTTTCAGAGTCAATTCCAATGGAAACATTTCTAGAGTCTACCAGTCAAGGTCTCTCCCGGGATGGGAATCCTGGCCCTTTTCCTTCTTTTGGAAATGCTGGTGCTCCTTATATGGCAACATTGTCTCTGCCTGGGTTAACCATTGGCGTACCTGTTTGGTTGTTTTCAACCTCGGTGGTCCCGAGCATCCTGAATCCCACTCCACCATCTCCTTCATTTGAATCATGTCAATATGATTCTAGGGTTGACCCTTCACCTTATTCTCCTATTTCTTCACCCTCCTCTTTTACTTCACCTGGTGAAAGTTCCAAATCCAGTAACCAAGAGGCTAACAAGAAGAAGAGGAAGATGAAGAAGGAGTTAGATAAGTGAAAGGCCAACCATGTGACTATTTCTTTGAGTCCACCTCCGGTAAACAAACCTCTTGATCCTCCACGTAAGGTCAAATTTCCTTGTAAGTTGTGCAAGGGTGACCATTTCCTTTGAGATTGTCCTCGTATTCCCAGGATCTTAGAAGTATGGTCTTGAGATATGATTAGACCATTTTTATCGACCTATGAAGATCATGTCGATGTTACGCCTTCAGCTAGTAGTGGTAAGAATAAAGGGAAGATTAGATTCCCCTGTAGGTTATGTGAAGGCGAACATCGTCTTCACCTTTGTCCTCTCATGGATAAAGCTTCCAAAGTTTTGGAAAACCTGGTAGTTCCTCAACCCCAACTTCCTGTTGGTTATCATAGGCTTTCTTCTAACCCTCCCTAGATTAGTAAAGAGCTTGACTTGGATTCATCTCTTGCCCATCCTACTCTTCGTGAGCCTGATTGTGTTATGTCTGTTCCCGACCAACCATTGGTCGAGGAGAGTGTTGACTTGGTTTCACCACCATTTGTTCATTTTGTTCCCAAAGAGCATAATGATTATACTGCTCATGTTCTCCTCATCTCTTCAGATTCTCATGAATCAAAGGATGACCCTCTTGTCCCTGCTGCTTTGGATAGTCCTTCTTCTATTCTTGTAGAGCATGGGGGTAATCATACAATACCCCCACCAAGTAGTTTTGTCGTTTACTTCGATTGGAGTCACTTAACTACTTTCCGCCTCCCATCTTATGTGCCTTTCTAGATCACAATGCATGCCTAAAATATGGTAGTACTCGGAACTCTATTAGATGAGGGTGTGTCTGTTAGCCTCACGTCTTCCACTACTTGGCAAGATTTGGGCTCCCCATAGCTTGTGTCTATCACCCAGAATTTGTTGGCTTCCGACAAAGGAACCAGTCAACCCTTAGGGATCCTTTCGAAGTTCCCTATTACTTTGGGATGTAAAACCATCTATATAGACATGATGGACATCCAAGGTGCGTTGGATTTCAATCTTCTCCTTGGCTGTGACTATATTTATGTCTTGGGAGCTCTGGTTTCTTCTCTTTTGTGTGTGGTTTGTTTTTTGCACGACAAAAGAATTGTGACTCTTAATCAATTTCCATTCATTAGTCACCAGATACCTCCTCTGGAACCATCATCCCCTATCAGATCTTATTTACAAGCAGTACCTTCCCCACCATAGGTCAATTATGTGGCTAACCAATCCGTCTCTGCATTTGTTGATGGTCATGCAGATGGTCTCGTACATAATGTACTAGGGGCATTGGAACCTGATCTATCGTTGGTGCCCCATGACATATATTCCTCCCAAAGCATGGTTTTTCCATCTAGTGAAGACTTCTTGGGAGTCATGTTCTTGTATGGCCCATGAACAGGTCTTGAGGAGAGTTCCTTTTTCTTGTGTCAACCTCATTAAAAAATGAAACAAATGTGTTGAGGATAGTTCTTCCACTATGTCAACCTCGTTAAAAAAATGAAACAACTCCCTTTTCCCAATCGAGTCTTTGATTGATATCTCGCAAAATCCCGGTCGAGTCTTTCCTGGATCTCGAAAGTGAACCTTCATTACAGCCACCTAGTTGAATGCAATGAAGCTTGGGGGACATGTACCTCGATTGAATCATTATATTGTGGGCATGCGAAACTTATTCAAGCATAGTTTTTTGTTTCAAGCTTGTGTAAGCATGAAACCGAATCCAAGCAAAGTTCTCCATGGTTCAAGCTTGTGTAAAAATTAAGGCATGCGCCGATGTACCTTGTTGGCTTGGTGTGTAAGTGATTTCTTTCTTATTATGTCCTTTTGCCTCTTATGCAGATGTCTAAAACCCTCGTATTCTAAGGTTGTCTTTACGAGTTCATTGATTAGAAAGGAATTTTGATTTCATCATGTATCAACACATTCCTAGAAGACTAAATACATTAATAGATGCATTAGTGAACCATGTATTAGATAGACATTTGTGCAATTTATAAAAATCATAAGCAAGCATTCAGACACAATAAGTAGATACAGTAAAACAGAGATAGGTATATATCATGTGTTGCGCGTCGTGGTGCCCAATATATCTATATATATATATATAT
>APFE030281771.1:50742-96506 GCA_000404065.3 Pinus taeda | reverse complement strand
GCTGCAAACTCTACAACTCTATTTCAAACCCCACTTACAGTTCTGTAATACGCTTTGCATTGCGGCTACTCCACTTACAGCCGTAATCCACCTGTTTTTTTTTTCCCGTGAGCATCCTCCTTGAGTATCCATACACAGTCAAAGCTTCAGCCGAAGATGGGGAAGCTGCTTAGAGTTGAACCCGAAGGTCCAAAGTATTTAGAAGGATATCCACAAACGAAGGAAGCATTGAAGAAAGAAAAATGGTTGAAGTTCATTCAAAAGTTTAGAGGATATGATAAGGAGGTAACGAAGGCATTTTCTCGATCCTTCAATGGGCACACCGTGGAAGTAGGGGACCTGAAATTCACAATAACGGAGAACACCATAGCAACAGCAACCAGTCTACCTCAGGTGGGAGACAGATGGTTTAAGAACAGAGGGATGGAAGATCAAGGATGGAAGAACATGCTCAAGAACCCAGGTATGGACACTTCAATATTCACTAAAGGGATTCCTGTACATGTAATTAAGGAAGAATGGACTGCATTGTTATATTACTTGTTCAAAAGTTTATTACATGTGAGGGCCACTTTGGTACCATGTATATGTACCATGCAAGAATTATGATGAACTTCATGGAAGGCCATGCCATCAATTTACCCTACTTTCTGTTAAGAAGCCTAAATAAAATGAGTTCCACTATCCAAAAGAATGTAGGCCATATTGAACCCCACTTGTATCATCACGGGTTCATTAGAATTCTCATAGAGGATCAATTGAAAAATAATAATGATACATGGGAAAATTTTTTAGTCAGGAATCATTTCCAAGAAGTAACTGAAGCTTCCGCTAGCAGTTCTCCTAGAATCCCAAAAGGAAGTAGGAGAAAAAAAAGAGATGTTGCAACCCAAGATCCTCCTATTGTAGAAACTCAGGAAACCACTCAAGAAGAAGAAGAAGAGAGAAATAAAACCAAGAAACAGAAAAAGGATAAAGGGAAAGCAATTATTCAAGAACCATCTCCATCACCTGAACCTTCAGTAGAAGAAGACTCCCAAACCTTGGCTGATAGATTAGCACAACTACAAGCTACTGCCCTCTCAAAGAAGAAAGAGAAAGAAAAACAGAGTGCCCAACAAAAGAGCACTAGTGTACAAGTGAGAAGAAGCAGTAGACTTAAGGGAAGAATGAGTGTGACTAAAGAAAAACAATCCTCAGCTTGACCTTGAGTCCACTCCTCCACGCGAAGAGAGTCCCTTTCAGACAGAACCTCAAACAGAAGTTGATTTTGAACATAACCCAAGAAGAACACCTGAAATTGACCCTGACCAACAGGAGGTATACAATTATTTGGAGGCCTTGGAGCAATCAGTTGCAGGTCCAAGCACTATATTGCCTCTTAATGAACAGGTCCAATCTTTAAAACAGGAGGTGTTTGAACTAAAAGTCCTGAACCGGCATATTAAACAAGAAAACGAAGCATTGAAAGAACAAAGCAAAGTGGACAAAATGGTCCATGACAATACCATGCTTCACTTAGGACTCTGGCAGAAGAAGAACAGAAAATTGAAAGGAAAATGTAAGAAACTGAGCAGGGCATTGATCAATTTGAGATTCAGGTGTTTAGTCAAGAAACCAAGGACAATTTTGGCAGCAAGGAGAAAGAGAAGAAGTCTAGATGTTTTGGGAGAAGCATCTGAGCACATGGATTGAAAAACAATGACAAAGTTTTGGTTGCATGAGGACATGCAACACCTTCACAGTGGGGGTATGTTGAGCCTCAAACCTACACTTCTTTATACATCCTATCAACCTCCTTTTCCTATTCATTTCCTTCTTTTTCCACTCATTCCTTCCATCAAATTGCTCAAATCATTGTATTTTAGGACTTTTTACATGGTTTGATAATTATGCTAATGACTGTGTTTGGTTTAGAATTTTGGTTCAAAGTGTTGCGTTTCTGCAGCTCATACATGGTTTCTGCAGCTGATTCTGGTTTCCGCAGCCAACCCCAGATTCCACAGCTGTTTTATTAAATGATATGTTCCAGGTGTCCTCCAAGAAGAAGAGCCACATGCGCAAGTTCATGGAACCAAGGACATGGTGTGTGTCCTTCCAGCTCACCCAAACTAGTCATCAAAACCCGTGGTCAATGAGGAGGCAACTACGGTCAACAGAAGTCATTGGCAGTGGCACGGCTCTGCGTGTTCTATTTTAGAGCACGTGAAGAACAGGTGGCATCCTCCTTAGCCACGAAGATAGTGGGAAACATGAATCCAATAGCGGATTGAATGCACACAACGACCGTTGCCTAAATCCAAGGACGCATCAAGACTACGTGTTTTTACACAGCTGCTCGAATAGCTTAGTTTTCATTAAGTTAGTTTGCTTTCCTCTGTTATAAATAAAGCATCTTTGAACACTGGATAGTTAGCTGTTAGCTGCTGATATGTAATTTTGAACTCCCACTGTATTTTCTATTTTATGCATAATATATGAGAAGACTGTTTTCCATTTGAGCGTGTAATTGATCATTGATCCGGCTGGAGTAGGCAGAGGGCCCCTGTTTACTGAAGGCCTGTATAGTACTCTTTAATTTTCTGCATTTCTTTTTCTTATTTCATGTACAATAGCTGTATAGAATGCCTTTGATTACTGTGTTTTGATCATGTATAATAGCTGTATATAAACTTTGAATTCTGCCTATTTATATTTCTGCACTTTTCCATGACTGATCAGTGCGTTATTCAGGTTTCTTAGGTGTGCCTGGGACAATTTCCTTCTTTTCTTTTTCACAACTAGTGACACTTGTGATCATCTTGTCTATGTTGCTGACCTTCCTTGTTTTGCAGCCTTTATTTCCTTACTATCATTTAGTTAATTTGCATAGTTGCTTTCTACTTTTAGACATCAAGTTGTTTATATATTGATGGTTCCTTCTTCATAATTTAATATCTTCATTGAGGAAAAAAATATCACTTAGCACAGCTTGGTTTAGTTGCTCAAGAACTCACAATTGCTTGGCTTATTTTTAATTGTTTATCACATGATATATTCAGTTAAAAGACAAGAGGTTAAGAAGAAGCTAAAGTATTTGTGACTAGTCTTTCTTTTATGTAGATTTACTTTAGTTTCACATTGCTTAGTTTTATTTGACATAGATTTCATCTTCATTTTCTTGCAGCAGCAGAGATACTGGGCCAATGTCATTAGTCTTTTATTTGATGCCTTTATTTTCCTTTAAGAATTGATTTCATTTCAGTTGTTGTTCAAGCTTTCTTGTAGAATACTTTTAAGTTATAAAAAGCTCATCACAATCTCACACACTTCACTCGCTTTATTTCATTTCCATCACATCACAGTAGGAGATATATACTTGAAAACAAACTTAAAAAGTTAAAAACGAAAAAAGCTTAAGAAATAGTTGCCTAAGTACATACAGTACACCTCACTTCATTAGCTTACGAGCCCCGGGTTGACATTTAAAAGTTGCAATTTAGAAATCACTAAATTGACCAAACACCTATCGTGACTTCAAAGTGGATATTCAAGATCAAACATGGAATTGATGGAAACATTGAGAAATAAAAATAAATGTTCGTAGCTTGAGGATTCTTTCAGAAAGAGGGAGAAGATTATGATCACATATTTTATCATGTGGCTTGATATACAACCATTTGCTCGATAGTTTCCCTTTCTGCTAGTTAAGGATAGACTCTTCATCATATGGACATAAAGACTGCATTCCTTCATGTTATGTTACAAGAAGAAGTATATGTTGAAAAAACATAGTTATTTGAAGTCGAGGATCAAATAAAGCATGTTTCCAGGTTGAGGAAGGCATTGTATAGTTTAAAGCAAGCTCCATGAGCTTCATATGCACACATTGATAGTTATTTAATGAAGATGGGATTCACAAGAAGCAATGCTTACCCAAACCTTTACTTCAAGGTGGTCCAAGGTAGTGAGACTCTCATGATTGAATGCAAGAGGGAGATAGCCTCTGAATTCGAAATGAAAGACCTTGGACTCATGAACTATTTTCTAGGCCTTGAGGTATGGAAAAGGCCTGGTGAGATTTTCCTTTCATATGGAAAATATGTTGTGAAGCTGCAAGAAAAATTTGGAATGTTTGAATGAAAATCCATGGCTACACTGATGGAAATGATATTCAAGAAATTATGTGGATAAGTTGCAGGACTTGATTTGGAAAATTCATCTGAGTATAGACAATTAACTGGGGCTCTAATGTTCCTAGTGAACACCCATCCATATATATGCTATTCAATAAATACATTGAGTCAATTTATGACTGAGCCCCTCCATGCAGATTGGATTGCTGTTAAACACATATTGAGATATTTGCATGTGTCGATCACAATTGGTTTAAGATATTCTATTGGAGATGTTCAACTTCATGGATACACTGATGCTGACTGGGTAGAAAATGTTATCGATAGAAAGAGTACACATGGATGTTTCTGTAGCCTTGGATCTACCATGAAATATTAGATCAGTAGGAAACAAAATTTTGTAGCATTAACCACATGTATTTGAAGTGGAAGATCGAAGAACGCATGTTAGTAGGTTGAATAAGGCATTATATGGTTTGAATCAAGCTACCCAACCTTGGTATGCATGCATTAATAGTTATTTAATAAAGCTGGGATCCACAAGAAGAAATCCTGACCCCAACCTTTACTTCAAGGTAGTATGAGGTAGTGAGCCTTTGATGATTGAATGTAAGAGGGAGCTAGCCTATGAATTCGAGATGAAAGACCTTAGACTCATGCACTATTTTCTAGGCCTTGAGGTATGGCAAGGGCCTAGTGAGATTTCCTTTCTTGGGAAAATATGTAGTGAAGCTGCTGGAAATATTTAGAATGACTGAATGCAAATCCATGGCTACACCAATGGAAATGAACTTCAAGAAATTATGTGGAGAAATTGCAGAACCCGATTTGGCAAATCCATATGAGTATAAACAACTAACTAGGGCTCTAATGTTCCTAGTGAACACCCATCCATATATATGTTATGCAGTAAACACATTAAGCAAATTTATGACTGATCCCCTCCATGCACATTAGATCAATACCAAACACGTATTGAGATATTTGCATGGGTCAATCACACTTGGTTTGAGATATTCTGCTGGAGATGTTCAACTTCATGGATACACTGATGCTGATTAGGCAGGAAATTTTATCAATAGAAAGAGTATATATGGATGTTTCTTTAGCCTTGTATTTGCATTGATATCCTGGATGAGCAGGAAACAAAAGTTTGTAGCATTAATCATCGTCGAAGTAGAATACATTGTTGCTAGTAAGGCTAGCTGCGAAGCAGTTTCGTTAAGAAATATATTTGGAGATCTATTTGTGTAGGTCTTAGATACTATAGTGATATATTACAATAATAAGAGTGGGATCTATCTGGCAGAGAATTCCATGTTTCATGACAATTCCATGCACATTGTGATTTGATATCACTTTATTCGAGACATGGTGCAGAGAGGAGCTGTTAGACTCCATCACATATCTACAGATTAGAATATTGCAAATATTCTCCCAAAGGAATGACTGTAAGGGAAGTTATTGGTCTTCAAAGAGAAGCTTGGACTAATGGATGTGACCCCTATGGATAAGGGGTAGGGCTAATCAAGGACACTGAGGCAACTCTTCCCACCCTGTTTGAGCTCCTAGGGTGAGGAATTGAGATAGAGGGTTCTTGGGGTTGAGGGAACTCTGGACAATAGGGTATGAGCCCTATTTGTTACCCATAGAGGTTTGAGATGTTTCTCACTTATCTTCATAAGGTCATAGAATTCTTCTCCCTTGTTTGATCTTTGCAGAGTATACCCCAATTGGCATAATGCTCACAAGAACGGCTTGTTGGGAATACCGCTCCTTGTTTGGCCAACAAGTTTAGAGTGTACTTGGGGTGTAAAACCAAAGTCGATTATGATTCATGTGTTCTACCACATGAATATTAAGGGTCATTTATGGGAAGATCAGTAGGCAATAGGATTAGGTTGAGACTTTTTCACCCTTTTTAGATTCTAGGTGGAGAATGAGCTCCTGATTGAGATTCCAGGGTCGAAGATGTGTTTCCTCTATGATTATATTATCCTATTGCTCGGTATGGGTGGAAGTTATTACTCCTAGATTCTTCTTCTTTTAGATCCGAGAAATTTTCAGTAGATAGAGTTGAATAGAGATAGCTAAAGTATGACGACAACATGATAGGATGGTGTGATGATCAACAAACAAATATTGGTAGGTGGAATTTTTCCTAGTTGAGAGGGAGTTCTAATTTTCTTCACTAGGTTGAAATTTCACCTTGAATAACTCATATGACCAATATGATGATTTCATTAAATTAATCTTTTTGAGAGGACCAAAATCGACCTAAATATCATGCTATTTGGTCAAGCAGAAGTTGATTTTTGAATTATTTTATTCATTCATGTATAATGGAATGGGTCAGCCCTAAGCACATGTGAAATTGGTTAGGTCGGCCTCAACCCTAAGTGGACCCCCATGAAATCCTATAAATAGAAGTAACCTCAAGCTTATTTCTACACATTTATCAAGCCATCTTCTACTCTTATCTTTTGTATTGGTTCACATAGGTATGACAATTGAAGTTTACGCAAGGGTTTAAAATCTTAGTGGCGAAGCTTGCACAGATCTAGGGTTTTCTGTTTCTTACATGCTGGCACATAACTAAGTATTTTCATGGACGCTAGCACACAGTGGCTCTAAGAGCATATAGGAATCCTTAAACGCTGGCACAGAAGCCTAAGAAAGTGTCCAGGGTTTCAGAAGCATATATGAAGGTGTTAGTCCTCGGACATGCGCATAGAGTGGTCCAGGGTGAATCAAAGTAGTGTCAAACACTCGCACAGAGGCCTCAATGGAACATCTAGGGGTTCAGAGGCAGATCAATCAATATTAGTCCCCAAGCGCTCACACAAAGTGTTTAAGGGAGTGTTTAGGTAATTTGAGACGCTCGCAAAAAATGTTCAAGGGAGTGTTTAGGCAGTCCCAGACGCACACAAAGTAACTAGAAGAGAGTTTTTGGGGTTTTGGAGAAAATATATGTGAGTTTGACCCCAGGCGCATGCAAGAAGTCTTCCTAAGATCCTCTGGTAAACACTGACACCCTCACACAATGTCTAAGAGAGCATCTAGGGAGTTTCAGATGCTCATAATTAGCCTCACTGGAAGCCTCTTAGTTTTGATCTAGGGTTTGATAATCGTCTTCAATTTGCTTCAGTGATCTGATGGATCAAAGGTTTCTCTCCATTATTCTTTAGATCTCTTATGTAAATCTCCACTGCAAATCTATGTATTGGGCTCAATTTACTCTCCGTTGTTAACTTTTTTTACTGTCTATTAAAGAAGAAGATTTGAAAGGGTTCTCCCTTGTGGGGTTTTTCCTTGGTCTTGGATCACTCTTTTGTCTCTTATGGTTGTGTTGTTGTCTTCTTTATCATTGCATATATTGTTCTACCTACAGTTTCAATTTATGACTGGTTACATTTCTAATAATTGGACACATTGTTTACAAAGAAGTAAATTGGGTAAATTAATTGATACAACATAGAACAATATAAAAAATTAACAAATCGAGATTCCAACAATTCAGGCAAATGCTTGCTTCAGGGGCTAACACACCAATCTGTTGCTAGATTTCAGGACTCTAGAGGACCTCCTTCCTCAATCCCTCCAGCTCACATCTTCTTGCTTGGTTGACAATAGGAGTCCAAAGGTGCCTAAACTCACCCCCAAGTGTTCTCACAGTGAATCATTCCCTTCCAAGGACTCCAAAATCCACTGTACTATTTGAGCATTAACCATTAGCCTTCATTTCAGTCTTACAGGGCTATAGAGATTACTATCTCAACTCACAGCCTCTAAGGGACCCAAGCTATTATAGGGCTCTAGAGATTCTATCCCAACCCACAACTTCTAGGGACCCAAGCTATTACAAGGCTCCATAGTCCTCTATCTCAACCCATAACCTCTAGGGAACCAAGCTGTTACAGATCTCCATGGATTCTATCTCAACCCATAGCCTCTAATGACCCCAAGCTATTCTAGTAGCTCAACCGACAACCTCTAGGGATCAATATCCAATCGCCTTATCTTCTCTTCTATTCTCATTGGCACTTCCTATGGAGAGCTTGTGTCGAACTTCCCTCCACTCCACACTGCTTTTTTTTCCTTTTTTTCACTTGCACCTATATTCCCCTCTTCTTCTTCTTTTGGGTTCAAATTTTAATGGTTTTCTTATTCAACTATCATTATTTGTGTGTCCTTCTGACTTTTAGCATGTGATCTCTTTTCATGAATTCTTGTTCTTCTTTCTTATGGTTTCTTCCCAATAAGTATGTGTCTAGATACCATTTTTCCACTCATTTAATTTCAAGAGCTCTTTTCCTTCAAGTCTGGAACAAACCAATATTTAGTTGTTTTCATGTGTCTTTAGGTTTATCCCTAGCATAAGAAACCATAACATCCCAAGCAAGAGACTCCCTTCCCAACTCTAGAATCTGTGTCCCCTAACTCATTCCGCAAACTTCGTTTCCATTCATTGTAGAATATTTACAATGCATCTGCGATGCCGTTTACATGGGAACTTTGGATGGGGCTGTCATATTCCCCTCCCCCTTGAGGTAAATTCATCTTCGGTGTTCAGTTTCCCATGTACAATCATAAAGTCAAAATGCAACACATACTATTTTTTGGAGCTTTATGCACACAACTCTATACAATATTTACAAATTTACATCCTTGTTTTAACCATCAAAGAAGAAATGATAATTAAATTTCATGGAATTAGCCATTTCCCACGTGCCCTCTAGCACAAAGTGCTTCCACTACACCTTGACTTGCTCTATAGCTCAGTTCCGAAGCATGAGACTCCTCCGGTGTAGAAGGCACATTGGTTCAAGTTGGAACTCTTCGTCTGGTTCCACTTGTAGCACAAACCAATAAATCACATGATTAAAATCTTGCACATACCTTTTAAGTAAAGAAACATGAAAAACATCATGAAATCTAGTTGATGGAGGTAAGTCTAGCCTATACACTACTGGTCTTATCCTCTCGAGTATTTCAAATGGCCCACAATATCATGGTGCCAGCTTGGAACATGTCCCCATTCTTAGGGTGAAATCATTTTTGGATTAAGTTCTCTGACTTGGAATTCCTTGTCGATCATGTGCCTATCTACATAGCTCTTCTATCTTTCATGAGACACCTTCATATTTTTCCTTATGATATGAAGTTGTTGTTCTAAATATTTAAGCATATTAGGTCCTACATGAAATCTATTAACTGGGTCACTCTAGCTCATAGGATTATTTCATTTCCTTCCATATAATGCTTCAAAGGGGATCATCCTTATGGATTACTGGTGTCCATTGTTTGACAAAAATTACATGAGTAGAAGATACTCTTCCCTTTTTCTAGGTTGATGCATCACATACATCCTTAACATGTCCTCAAGGATCTTGTTGATCCTCTCTATTTTACCATCCGTTTATTGATGATAGGCGGCGTTGAATGCTAATTATTTCCCCAAGCTTGTGAATAGCTCCTTCAAAAATCTAGAAGTAAATTTAGCATCTTTGTCAGATACGATATTTTTGGAGATTCCATGCAACTTCATGATCTCCCTTATGAAAATTTATGCTATTTAATTAGTAGAATGGGTCGATTTGACCACCATAAAATGGGATACCTTGCTAAGCTTGTCCACCACTACCATGATTATGTCATGCTTCCTGACTATTTTAGGTAGTCTCATGATGAAATCCATGGATATTGCTTCCCACATCCATTCCGGGATGGGGATAGGCTGTAGTAATTGATGAGCCCCAGAAATGGGTAATTATATGTGTTCATTCAGCCTCCTAACTTGGCTTAATCCACCATTCTCATTAGTTTATTGCATTTTTTAATTATATTTACACTAATAGAGTGAATTGGGTTAGTCATTAAGCCAAAAAGTCTAACGTGTGCTTTATGTAGATTTTTGGTCAATTTTGAGACAAAATCAAAGATTTAATGAGCACTTGGTAGCAAAATTTGTGGAAGAACAAGGGAGAGGATTTGTAGGAAGGTGTCCTCTTCATTTATGAGCCCTTACCTCAAATTCTCCATCAAAAACAAGGGGAAACTAAGCAAGTCAAGTAGGACTGCTGTTATCTTCTGTTCCAGGAAGCTGAGTTGCTTGATTTTAGGAGGACTATTGGAGGTCCCCATTTGTATAAATAAGAAGGCTTAGGGCCTCAGTTCAGTTAGTCAGATTTTAGTTAGATTGTAGTTAGATTTTAGTTATATTGTAGTTGGATTTTATTCAGTAGGTTAGTTATTTTGTTAGTCTATTTTCGCACTTTAGTGCAACTCTGTATCAGCGCATTTTCGAGCTTTTTCTTGTAGACAATTTTTGGGATGTAACTATTATTTTATTGATCAATAAAGATGAATCCAGCTTTGCACCAGCTCTAATATTTCTTAGGAGGCTATAGCTCTTGAGGTTGGGCCCAACCCAAGTGCCAATACCTCCTTTGTGTACTTTTATGTGTCTTTGCTGCATTCATAGAATAATTTCTGTTATTTAGGTTAAAATCTTGTTTTGTTACTTAGGTTGTTTTTGATGACTAAAGTAACTTTTCATAATTCAGGTTGATTTGATAGTTTGGTAAAGGAAAGGATCTACAAAAAGGCCATCAAGAAATCCTTGATCCCATCTCTCCCTTCTTGGGACCATGAGCTGAGACCAAGGCATACTTGCTGCCGCAAAAACACTGTTTTTGCCTCTTCATGCAATTGCTAGTGTTATATTTTTAGTTATAAAAGTTGATGCTAGTTGTACTTTCATGTTTAAGATCTGTTATTTCTTAGTTTCTATAGTTATCTTGCATGATTTCATGTGTATAACCTTCTGTTCATCGTATTTCTGGTTTTTAGGTCAGATTAGGTCAAAATAGCTAGATCTCTGGTTTTTCTAGTCTTTCTTCGATCAGTTTTGAAAAATCGTGTGTAGAGAACTTGTAATACATCCTTGCCTATCCTTCCTCAATAATACAACCTGCTCTAGCCCCTAATCCAAGATTCTTTCCCTTTATTTGCCACACATTTCCAATTTGCCCTAATTTCTACATTCTTGTGGAGCATTGCTCCCTCCATGCTTGAACAATCCAACCACCTTCATCACTCCTTAGCTTCATTTACTAGGTCCTAGACCCATTAACATCCTTATCCATCCTTCATTTCCACTTTCCCATTGTTTTTCCACCATCAACCCTCTAAAATCCTCTTTCGGCTCTTCTTGTAGAACTTCCTGTAGAACATCCTGTAGAACCCCTGCAGACTTCCAGTAGAAGTTCACGTGAGCAGTTTCTTGAGATCTAATCACTGTGAAACTCTCTGGAAGGGTTCTAGGGACCCCTTAGGTCCTCTTCTCACCTTCCCAACCTCTTGCAAGTGCCCACTCCATTTCCTTTCGCTAATAAACCTCTGCACAGTAAAAAATAGTTAAAGCACATGCATAATAATTCTGCAAAATTACTCAAAAATGAAAAAATATGTTTTTTTCTAGATTTTACTGTAGAAGTAGCTTAGTAAAATTCATTTTACCTTTCTAAAAGTTAATGGCATCCATTTCCACCGCTTTCATCTCTTTTCTTGCACTAGTAGGGCTAGTTGGTAAAACTAGGGTTTGTGTTTCTTTTCAGCTTTCAGCTTCTTTCTGCAAGTAGAATACTCTCTTTTGAGTTCACTTTCATCCATCACAGTTAAAAGCTTCTTCTAAGAGCTCATAGAAGTTTGCTTAAGCTCCTAGCGAACTTGTTCCAGTTGATCAATTGACAGCCTGCGGAAAGAGCTAGTACTTGTGCATATAGCACCGTTGCTTCCAAGTTTGTTACGGACAACAGGGTTGATAAAAGTAAAGAAGGGAGTCCCAGGAGTTGCAGCATCATTGATGCAATATTGGAGCCCACCATTAATCTGGGAGGATGCCTATACTCGTCTTTTTCCTATAGGAATTCCAAGCACTTTTCCATGAAGTCTATTACTTCTTTCTTCAAATTTGGCTAATAGTAGCTTCTTTTAATGGTTGTGAGGGTATTTTTGATACCCTAGATGTACTGAGTACAGATTCGTGTGGAATTATCTCATTATTAATCCTTTTATTTCACCATTATTAGGAAAATAAATTATTCCTTTATATCGAACTAAGTTGACCTTAGTGAGGTGGTATTCTCCATCCTCATTGCTTTGTTGCAGTTCCTCTTTTAATCATGGTATGCTTCGTGCAATTGTCCAACACTTTTGATATTTTCATCCAATTTTGTCACACATGAGCTTACAATTGCCAAATGATTCACCTGGATCCTCCATCTCAAGGTGTCAACAACCTTATTTTCCTTGCCTTTTATATACTTAATCTTGAAGTCAATTTTGTTGAGTGTGGCCAACCACCTGGCTTGTTTGGCATTCAATTTTGGCTGTAAAAAAAATATTTTAGCCCACTATGATCTATCATGAGTGTGAACTTACAACCAAGGAGGTAGTGCCTCCAAATTTTCAAAGCATGAATAATAACAACCAATTCCAAGTCATGTGTTACATAATTGTCCTCATGTTTACTGAATTTTCTGGACCCTTAACATACAAATTGTCCCTCCTACATTAAGACTCCACTGAGTCCCTCCTTGCAAGAATTGATACACACTACAAAGTCTTTGTTAGGATCCACAATTCTCAGCACCGGTGCACTGGTCAACAATCATTTTAACTAGTCAAAGCTATATGCACATTGTGATTTCGATTCAAATATCTTCCCTTTTCTCTATAGGGATGTAACATGATGTCTTATTTTGGATAAGTTTTGGATAAATCCCCTACAACATCTTGCCAATCCCATGAATGATATAATCTCATCTACATTCTTTAGAGCTAGCCACTCCTTGATGGATTTAACCTTATTTTGATCGAATGACATGCCTTCCTTGGACATGACATGCCCTAAGTAGTGCATTTGTGTCTGGAAGAAGTCGCACTTGTCAAGATTTGCATAGAGCTTGTGTTCTATCAACAACTGTAACACATCCGATATATGATGCTCATGTTCTCCTTCCTTTTTCTAATAAATTGATATGTTGTCCACGAATACAATGACAAACCTTTCTAAGTACGGTGACAATACCCCATTTTTTAGGAACATGAATGTGGTAGGAGAATTAGTGAGTCCAAAGGGTACCACTACAAACTCGTAGTGCCCATATCTTGTTCTAAAATTAGTATTATGAATTTATTCCTCCTTGATTCTTACTTGATGGTAGCCCGACCCCGGGTCAATCTTGGAGAATATTGTTGCTCTCCTTAGCTGGTTGAAGAGATCATCTATCCTTGGTAATGCGTACCTATTTTTAATGGTTACCTTGTTCAACTTTCTATAATAAATGCATAGTCTCAGGACTCCATCCTTCATTTTAGAAAACAATACTAGTTCTCCCCGAGGATACACACTTGGCCTTATGTACCCCTTATCTAGCATTTGTTTCTACTGCAATTTCAGCTCAACCAACTCAGGGTTTCTCATCCTATATGGAGCCTTGGATTTTGGGGCTGCTATAGGTATCATCTTAATAGATAAATATAACTATATGTGAGGGGGTAATCCAGGAACCTCTACTAGAAATATGTCTACATATTTTCGCAAGACTGGGTACCTTTAAAGCAACTCAACTTCCTCATTCCTTGTTGTTCTGTCATCTTCCCTTTCCTTGGAAACTTGTACTATGAATCACGTATATCACTTCATAAAAATATGTTTGGATTGAATGGCAGTGATCAACCTTACTGATAATTTTCTTACCTTGCAATACCCTCTTCGTCCCTTGCTCATTTAAGCATTCTATTTCTTTTTCATAGTAGTCCACCTTAGTCTAGTGCATATAACATCAATCCATGCCTAGAAAGATACCATACCCACCTAGTGGTAGCACATTTAGGTGAGCTACTATGGTAATGCCATTGAGTTCCAATGCACATTACTTCACCCATTGGATAATCCTTTTCCTTGTCCCTATTTCCAATTGAACCAGTTAGGGTTCTCGATGTCATTTCTTATCTAGTTTCCACTTTTCAACAAGCTCTAGGCTAACATAGATATAATTAGACTTGGATAAATCAAAATAAAAAACATTTCTCTTGTAGCATACCTTCCATATCAATGATGGATGTCTAGTGATCCACTTGGTGATTGTCCAATTCCGTGTAAACCCGTGGCATAATCTGGGAAACTTCACCCACCGTGATTGCCTCCTAAGCAATTTATATTTTGGGTCCAATCTCCTGATGAGGGAAATCCCTTGTCCTATGGTTCCCATCACTAGTCCAATACTTAAGTGGTTCCCTACCTTCTATCTTGGGTTATGCTGATGCCTACTACTGTAGATTCCCTTTAACAACATTATTTTCCTTCTAGTGAGACTATCTTGTTTAAGCTAGGTGCTTCCTCTCCTTCTGGGTTCCCTCTAGACCAACTCACATTTCTCTTGGCAATGCTTTTGGCTACCCAATTACTCTAAGTTTTAGGCCTACATATGGCTTGCTCATAATAATTCTCTAGTTTCTTAATTGCATCCTTTAGGTTCTAGGGTTCCAACAGTTCAATCTTATCTTTGAATACCATAGGAAATCCAATGATGAATCTATGAATTTTTACCTTCTCGTCCTTGAGATATGGGACATACCTCAATAGCCCCAAAAACTTGTTCACATACTCCTCACTAGTCATCTATCCCATTCTAAGTTCATAAATTCCTTTGCCTTATTGTCATAGTAACTTTATGACATATTTTTTTACCTAAAAATCTTCTCAAAGTCATCCCATGTCAGTGCCTCTTTAGTGATGGCTCTAGTATTCTTCAAGTCTTCCCACCAAATATTATATTTTCCTTTCAAATTGTAAGAGGCAACTCTAGCCTTCATATTCACAAAGTAGTCATGTATTTTTAATAACTTCTTCATCTCCAACAACCATGCTTTTTCATCCTCCGCCTTCTTCACATAGCCATTGAATGTGTGTGGATTTTCCTTTCTAAAATTTTTGGGCTTAGGCTCCCTTTCATCGCTCCTTGAAAAAATAGTGGTGGAGAGAGTGACGATGTCTCCGAGTTGTAGAATTAGATGGTTTTCTCGAGTAAGGTACTTGCTTTCTAGCCCTTCCTCTTGGAGTACTCAAAATTTCTCCCCCTAACATGGTCTCCTCATTACCTTTCCTAGGACTCTTTCAGAACCCACTCTTGTCTGCTCCATTGGTACTCTATTTTGACTCTCAAGGGCTCTTCTTATCTCCATGACTGGTCCTCATCTTAGATTGCCTTTGCCTTTTCCAATCCAAGAGACTTTGCAAGATGATTTCATTAATCTTTGTCTACCTCTCTTCGCCTCTTACAAACCTCTCATTATCGTCCTTGAAGCTCCTCAACTCATCCTAAAGACTCCTTAGAGTATCCATCCAATCCAGGGATTGATTTCCTCTCACTTTCCCAACTGATCTTTCTTCACCATTGGTTCCAACTCCATCACTTCCATACTGTGACTGATCAAAAGTATATGAAACCCTTTTGTTCTCGTCACTGTATCTTTTATGTGTTATGTTAGTTGTGATGTGTTGTCAATCACACAAATTGTTAGTCATTTTAAACAACATTTTGAACATAAATCAAGATCATGAGGTTGTATCCTTGAAGTATTGTTGAGTTCTTGTGATACAAAACAACATTGTTAACATTCAAATCATTTATAAATCATATGCAATAATCATTTAATCATGAAGTTAAGACATAACTAATTATAAAATGTATCCATAATCATAATTCCTACTCCCATAGGATATTTAACTTATCCTAGCATTACTTTAATAAAAAATCAATGAACGCAGTCAAACTAGCTTAGTATTATGCAACAACACTTCATCACGTGCTCATGACGAAGCCCATATAGTCCAAGTATTGAACCTAGATGCTCTAATACCACTTTGTAACGTACCCAACCCATTACAACATCGATTGAGTGGGGAAAATTGATTTCCCACATGATTTATTCCCATAAGTATGTTTTTTTTTTTTACAAGATTGGTTACTTATATATTATAAAAACTTTGAGGACTATGTCCGATTACATATAAGATGGAAAACATGGAGGAGATGATCCAAAATGGGTGCGCAGACCCTTCATCCTTGTTGCTAAAAACACGGTAGATAGAATGAAATAGGTAACAGCTATATTGCCGAACAAAAGAACCTGCTAACCAACAAAATTTACAGTGCATATATCCTAAGGTTGTTGCTGGTTGACTGAATCATCTGGGTGAGCTTCTTTTCTTGCGCTGGCCCTGGTCGAGGCTTCAGCTTGCATGCTCTGGGTTAATGTCCTGATGTGGGCTATCGCTTCCTCCAAGTGAGTGCATCTCTCTTTAAGTTCCTCAATCTCTGCTTTCTGCTTCTCCAGCTTCTTCCTTTTGGACCTGTTGTCTGCCTGGTAATCCTCTTTGAGATCATTGAAGCGTTTGATGAATCTGGCGATCATGAAGGTATGTGCTTTGCAAAGGGTACATTCACTGTTTGTGATAACATTCTCTAGAGGATTGACTGCGGGCTCACGGGCTTCCAGTTGATCTGCCATTTCGCAAAATTGATGAGAAGAAATTGAGGCTTGATGCTGCTGAAGATGGGAACTGAGGGAAGAGACGGCAGAGGGAAGTGAAGAAGGCTGAGAGGGGGAGAGCAGGACGAGATTTCTGCTCAGGAGTGGGATAGAGAAGGTGGGAGAGGAGCTGGAAGCCTGAGGGAGGATGAAGAAAGAAGGGGGAGAGCACTGAACCAAAGAAACAAACGCCAAGTTAGTGATAAAAGAGAGACAGTGAATGAAAGCGCCCGAGTTTACCACTGTGGGAGGTCAGCCTCCACTCTCTGGATGAGTACACGTAGCTTCAAGAGAAAGAATGCGCTAGAAGAGGGATGAAACAGAGACCTTCGGAGCATTGATCGCTGTGTGAAGGAAGGGAGAGGAGCTGCTTGATTTAAAGGATGAAGAGGGGCTTGACTGAGAATTCGAGCAGAGGGAATTCCAGTCCTTGGGATGACTGAGATGCCTGACATAGTTTTTGTTGCTGGAAAGTAAGATATTGGAGCGCATACCAACAGTTTGGAGCTTGGGCATGACAACGGGGGTCATGAGGAGCTCAGACTCGTACCTGGGAGAAATGACAGTAATGTAATCAGGGCATGGACCGGAGAGATGAGGATCTCTGTGGCGCAGTCGAGTAGATTTGGCAAAGGATATGGGAGCTTGGGGGTATGCGAATTTCGGGAAGAGGGAGGGCTGAAGTGACCCAGATTCCGAGGAGGAAGGGTGGGGTATGACAGTTTAAGGGATTGATTTGTCATATGTAAAATCATTCTCTCTGACTTGGCCTACCGACCTGCTGGATGCCTTGTTGGCTTGACAATCTGCCTCAGTATTGTTACTTCTCAACACATGTTTGAAAGTGGCCCCTGTTATATCTCTAATGTTGTCTATGATCCTGTTTTTAATGTTGTTCAGAGCTATATGCTGAAAATCGCCCCCTGAAACCATGGCAGCGATAATAATAGCTGATTCGCCCAGAATTATTGGATTTTGCATTCCAAGTCTCTTCAGGATTGAGGTACCCAGGAAGAGACTATAAGCCTCGGCCTTGTTGTTGGTCATGTTACCGAAGCCCCATTCATAAGTCACCATAACTTTTCCCTGATGATCCTTGATAACTCCTCCTGCACCTAAGTTTCCCGGATTATTTTTGGATGCCCCATCGAACTGGAGGGTAGGCCTCTTTTGGTTTAGTATCCATTCAGTGACTTCCTCATTAGAGCCTCTGAGCTTCCACTCCTTCCTTTTCTGGCCTAAGTTGAGGGTGGTGTAGTTTCTTGTATCCTGGCTGAGACTAAATTTGCTGATCCATTCGGTCTCCCTTTTGTTCCATCTTTCTTGATTTGGTTGGGACATTCCATTGGCACTTATAGTCTTAGAGATGAGCGCTATTGTTTTTGCCAAGGTGCTGGAGATGCTGGGCTTCCGATTATTGAAAATTCATTTATTTCAAGTGATCCAAATTTGCCAACAGAGAGTTGAGGGGATGCTCTTCCACAATCTTTTGATAAGATTCTTGTTTTTCTTGGGATAAGGGTAGCTCTTCCCCCAATTTTTTTGAAGAGAGGTGATCTGGTTGGGCATTTCTCCTCTGCTTAGGGGGCTAGTGATGAGCTTCCAACAGCTTTGAGCAAAGGGGCATTCAAGAAAAAGGTGGAGGCTGCTTTCTTCAGCTGCTCAGCAAAGACAACATATAGAGGGACCTAGGATGCCTCTTTTCCTGAGGTTTTCAGCTGTTAAGATTTTTCCTTTGAGGAGAGTCCAGTTAAAAAACTTGACCTTCGGGAGACAATCTGATTTCCAAACCACTTTATGGAGAGCCCAATTATTGGAGACTGTGGCGTTCTGAAGGATCTTGTAGCCTTCTTTGACTGTGTAGTTTCCTCCGTTGGGGTCCTAAACAAATCCGTCCTCTGGCAAATTGTTTGTAGGAGCCGAACCAGATAGAGATAGCTTGAGCTCAGTCCAAAGATCCCTGAGATTGTTTGGAGGGGAGAGGCGCTTCCAGTCTTGCCAACTGTTTTGATCCCAAATGGAGATGTCATATAGGGAATTTAAGCTTTTTTCTTCCATCCAAATTTGAAGAGGTCTGAGATTTTGAGTTGAATTCCTTGGTCCTGATCCCATGATTCGATCTGTCCAGATGTTAATATCTCTTCCACTTCCCGGAGCTCTGGAGATATAATTTCTGAATTGGGGGAGGGATTTTTTAATGAGCTTCCAAACTGGAGTGCACTACCTATCTACAATTGGTTTGGAGAGGATGTTGGAATTGGGGCCATTCAGATATTTCCTTTTGATTACTTCTGTCCACCAAGCGCCTTTCCCATTGAGGATTCTCCAAATTAGTTTGAAACCCATCACCATGTTGGCCATCCTTGGGATTTTTATTCCTAATCATCCTTTTTCAAACGGGAGGATGACCTGATCCCATTTGACAATACTAAACTTTTTGGAGTCCTGCCTTCCTCCCTACCATAGAAAGCTTCTTAGAATTATTTCCATATGTTTGTGGGTGCTTACAGGAGCTAGGGTGACTGCGAATTGATAAATGGGGAGAGCAGAGAGGATGACTTTGATGAGGGTATTTCTTCCAGCCAGGTTGAGCCAAGTCATTCCCCAACTCTGGAGTTTTCCTCCCAATTTTTCTATGAGTTTCACCCAGATTTCTGTCTTGACCGAATCTTTTGCTAGAGGCAGTCCCAGGTACATGAAGTAGCTCCAGTTCCTTTGAGCTGGAATGTCAAGGATCGAAGAGATTCTTTGAATGATGTGCCAGGGGATGTTCCAAGTGTATATCATACACTTTTTGTTGTTAAGCTTTCCTCCAGACACTAATAGGAAGGAGTCTAGTGTTTTCTTGAATCTTTTTTCCATCAAACTAGAGGCTCCCCCAATTAGGAGAGTATCATCTGCAAAGAGCGAATGATTTATTCCCTTAGTTCCTCTTACTATATTGATTCCTGTGATTTCTTTTTGCATTCGGAGTTTTTCCAAATGTATGCTCAGCGTTTCAGCCATGATGATGTATAGGAAGGGGGAGAGGGGGCAGCCTTGTCTCAGTCCCCTAGTGCTTCTGAAGTAGTTTCTTGGTCTACCATTAATCAGAGGAGCTGTCTAGGGATGAGTAATGCACTCCATGATAATGCTGATGAAGTTATTGGATATCCCAAATTTCCTGAGAACTTCCTTCAGGAAATGGTGGTTGACCCTGTCGAAGGCGTTTTCCATGTATAATTTGATGATCATGCCCCTTTCCTTCCTGCTTATGCTGCTGTGAATTTCCTCTTGGATAAGAATGACATTAGTCGTGATTTGTCTGCTTGGGACAAAGCCCCCTTGATTCTCTGAGATGAGGGAGGGGAGAAGGTTTTTTAAGCTATTAGCAAGGATTTTGGTAATGATTTTGTAAGAGACATTACACAGGGAGATTGGGCGGAAACGGTCAAAGGATAGGGGATTAGGATCCTTGGGAATGAGGGCTAGATGGGAGGATTTGATGTTTTTCCCCATTTTGCATTTTAAGAAGACTTTTTTCACCATCCTTATGAAGTCTTTCTTGATAGTCTCCCAGTGATTTCTATAGAAGGCCACAGTAAACCCATCTGGGCCTGGAGCCCTGTCTTGCTACATGCTAAATACTGAACACTTAATTTCCTCTTCCGTGACCTCTTGATCTAGCTCTCTATTTTGCGATTCTGAGAGTTTGTTTTCGATTGGGCTTAGAAACTCCGCATTGTCCTGAGGTTGGGGGTCTACGGATAAAAGGGATTTGTAGTGTCTGTAGGCTGCCTCTTTTATTTCTTTGTGATCCCTTATCTCTTTCCCTTCCACCATGATTCTCTCTATTTGATTCCATGCGCGTCTAAGTTTTAGACTGTTATGGAAAAAGGATGTGTTTTTGTCTCCAACTTTGAGCCAAAGACACCGAGATTTTTGTCGTTGTTCTTCTTCTTCCATCCTATTTTGCCTGTATAATTCTTTATACATTTCATTTTCTTTGGCTTGGTCCTCCTCTGTGTACTGGATTCTCTCCTTTTCCTGGTTCCATTGCTCTAGTTGTTTATGGAGGTCTGTTCTTTTTTTGTTTTCCTCTGCTGCATGGTTTCTTGCCAACTGTTTGACAACTGTCCTGAGAGATTTAAGCTTGGTTTCCCAAATGTAATGAGGTGACCCAATGACTTCCTTTTCCCACTACTCCTAAATCAGGTTTCAAAATTCTTCTTTGCTGTCCCAAGCTTTGTTGTATTTAAAAGGGAGAGGCCCCATTGTCCTTCCCTTATCGAGATTCAGGGCCACGGGTTTGTGGTCTGAGGTGTAGCCTTGAATGATTTTGCTTTTGATGTTGGGGAAGCTTTCAACTATTCCTTCTTGAACGAGGATTCTGTCTAGTCTCTCTTTTATGTTGTTGTTGCCAATTCCCTTGTTGCTCCAGGTGAACCTCCCATTTTGCGGAGGGATGTCCAATAGATTATGGGTTTGGATTATGGCTTCTAGGGAATCTCTTGATGGGTTTGCATAGAAATTTCCTCCTAATTTCTCATCAGCATTCCTTATTAGATTTAAGTCTCCTCCAAGGAAAATGTTCCTTCCTTGAACTGTAAGGAGATCTGTGGTTATTGTGTCCCAGCATGAGGCTTTATCCCTGTAATGGTTTGGGGCGTAGATGTTGTAAATAGTATAGTCCTCTTTTGAGGCTCTGTTCTGAATGTCGGTTCTTACCCACCAGCTGTGTGAGTTTTGATTTATGAGTTCCCATTTATTTTTGTTCCATATGGTTCCTATACCTCCTGATGTGCCAGCTGCACTTATTGCCGTGCCTGAATAATTTTTGCTTCTTTTTGTGTGGTTTTGGAATTCTTGGTCTGAGATTTTGGTCTCCTGGAGGAGGAGAAGATCTAGCTGCTCGAATTTAAGAAGATCCCGGACTGCATTTGCTTTTAGGGAGGAGCCCATCCCCCTACAATTCCAGGAGACCAAGATCATCATTTACCGTGTTTGGTGTGGGTCCCGCTCTTCTCTTTCATCTTTTCCCCGCTTCCTTTTGATTTGTCTAGGAAGGTGTCCATTGGTTGCTGCGTTCTAGTGGCCATTTCTTTTGCTGCGTTTTCATCCCTGATTTCTTTATTGGACTTCCTGCCTACTTTTCTGGGGGGATCAGAGGAGAGGTTATTTGCTTTTGTTTTGTTTCTGGTTAAGATTCGATCCACAGTTGGGGGAGGGGAGGGCTGAGGGAGGGAGAGGGGAGGAGGTTACAAGAGCATTGCCTCTGGGAGAGGGGGGGGGATGTAGGGTCCTCAGTTGACAGGGATTCAAAGGGGTTAGAGGATGAGGGGAAAGGAGGGGCTGAGCTAGATGGATGAGAAGGGTGGGAGGGGTTTTCCAGGGGGACCTTTGAGCTTGGGCTGGGAGGGGGGTTGGGTTTTTTCTTTTTGATTTGTTCCCATGCACCTTCAGATATTTCAATATTACCTTCAGATTCATTTGTTTTTGGTTTACTACATCCATTTGCGAAGTGCCCATACTCATGACATACCTTGCACTTGAAGGGTAGCTGCTCGTAGTCCACTTGATGTATGTGTGTCCATTGATCTACTTTGATTTTGATGGCTTCTGGCGATCCTTTCCCCAAGTCGACTTCAACACAAATCCTCGCACAAGCATGCATGTTCTCTTTTGGTTCAGATCTATCTATGAATTTTCCAACAATGTTCCCGATAGCCTTGACTGAATCGTCTCCCCAGTAGTGAAGCGGTAGATGGGGCAGGTGGACCCAAACTGGGACTGCATTAGGGACATCCATCTTCGGATCGAAGTATGGAGTCCATCTATTCAAGTAAAGGCCCCGAGAGTCCATAAAATAGGGGCCATTTCTGAAAATAAGATTCCTATCCTCCTTTGATTCAAATAGGAAGGTGTAGAAGCCTCTACCCCAAAATATGATTGCGATTTTCCCTTGCACTATCGAGTTCCAGTTGCGATCGACCCATCTTTGGACTGATCTAGGTGAGGGCCAGAGTCCCATGAACTGTCCGACCAGGCCTCTTTCTGCTAGTGAGATTGCAGCCTTCCTCGGGAGGGAAGGAGGAAGGGAAACTTCTGGGATTTCGTCTAGTTTCTTGATGAACTTGGAAGCGGAATGACAAATTTTGCCAGTTGCATTCTCAGGGATGAGAGAAGCAAACTGTTTCTTGAAGTCCTCTAAATCCGAAGGCAGGGGAACCGATTCCTCCATTAGAGAGCCAGATCGCAGGGGGAACGAAGAGGGAGGGGGTTGCCGGAGAGGAGCCCCGGAGCTGAAGCTGAGCAGGAGGCCCAGACAGGAGGGGGAGAGGAGCAGAAGCCCAGCAGCTAAGGATCCCGGGCCTAGTAGCGGAGCTGCCAGGCGCAGAGCTGGTGGCGTAGCAGAAGCAACAGGAACCCTAGGCAGAGAGCCAGGGCACGTGCGCGATCTCCATCCCTGAAGCCATTTTGTAGAGTTGAATGAGATGTATTCCCATAAGTATGTTAATATTATATATATATATATATATATATATTTCTTTTGGTTATATATACATGCACATTAGCTCTGGGGCCTCCTCAATGCTCCACCTTCAAGTGCAAGGCTTCCCCCTGTATTGACAATCCTGGTTGATGTGTCACATATTCAATATCTTATGGTATTTCAAGTTAACGAGATGGGCCTCCCCCAAAAACTTGACCTTTTGGTTGATAGATCGCCACCTTCATGTGCAACTTATATGTCATCTCGCTATGCTACCCACAACACTAATTCCCTGGAACTTCTATCCTCATGGAGTTTTCAGACCTTTGGGGTCTTTCCTTGCCCAAGTGACTTCAACAATGCTCTAGGCCCCCTTAACAAAACTCCACGTGTCATCTGTGAGTGGCCCACTATGCACGGAGGTGTCCCACTATGCACCGGAGGTGTCCCACTACTGACCATGTGGCCTAAGACTTCACATCAGCGTGGTCTCCACATGAAAGGAAGGGTAACCCATTGGTGATTGATTCATACTGGTTTCTCACAAGTGGTCAGAATCATAAGCTTATGACATCATGAAGGAATATTCACATAGCTCTCTGGGGTTCCATCCTTCCAGGTTTTTGAGGTAGTTCCCTCTAGACAATCTTCCCTCCGCAATGGTCTGGGTAAGAAAAGAAATTCCATCACCATCTCTCAATAGAACCTCGATGCTCTTTTCTCAGTAAGTCCTCAACTCTTAATTTAATTCCCTTCCATGTTTCTGCCCTACGACCTTTCGCTCCATCATTTTGATCAATCCTGTGGAGGGAATCCCACTCCACCAATAAAAAATCCCATTGACTATGGTTTTTGACCATTTTGTGGATAAGGTTGGCCCACCTCTCCTAAGTACAAGGCCTCCTTCCTTTGAGTCACAATAAGTTCTTCCTACTCATTATCACCATGAATCATTTGATGGATTTCAATCCTACCTTGACAAAGGCCTTAGATGGAGGACTTGATAGTCTTCTAAGCTACAAGTTGAAAAATTGCTCAAACTTCTCCAAACTAGACTTGCTGGCTAGAGTTTCTCCTCTAGAGTTTGGTAAGCCTCTAGATATGTTTTTTGGGTTCATTGCAACACTCTTGGTTTCCTAAGTAATTTATGATGTTATCCCTCTCAAGATTAAGTGACGGGTTCTCTAGCGAGTTCCTGGCCTACGAATATACCCACTTCATGAGGAGGAAATTCCCCCATGGGAGGTGTAGACACTCTTCTGGAAGTTACCTACCACAGATTTGGCGTAGACTCCAGGGAGGATCCAAACTCTTCTTCCCCTTGCTGGCGGTTCTAGATCTTGTGTCGTGCATGTAAACAACTCCATGTTGTTTCTTCAAGCCTTCATGTCCCTCAACCATCATCTTACGATGCCAACAAAAGGTATACATCCTAATGAAAAGGAAAGGTTGAAGGCCATTTAGGTCTAGTGGCTCAACTGATACTAGGGAAAAACCCCTTTGAAGTTAAGACCATCCTCATATAGTAACATAACAACTTGTAACATGACCATGAATGACTCACAAGTGATTACAAAACCTTATATGTAGAAGGAATCTCTATTTGTAATATTATATTAATAAAAAGAGTAAAAAAGCCCATCATTCTTTAAGAATTTATACAAGCTTACCTACTTCACTTCTATATTAGAAGTTGGTTTTACTTAACATACATATGATATACTTTTATGTACCAAATGTCTCATTCCTACCATTTAACAATTAATAATGTATTTTTGCCTTTCAACTTTATTACACATTTGAGCATATACTCTACACAAATATACATAGATGCAACCATTCAATTCATCACATAGACACAAATAATACAATTCCTAAGTGTGTCTTCATCAGTACAATGTAGTCCCTACATTTAAACCATAATCCATAAACACAATAACATCATTCATCATGCGTTAAACACAATACACAATTACTTATCTTGGCGTATGCAGGGAAACTGAGTCTCAGACAAGGACAATCCCTCCGACCATAGAAAAATGCAACCACACTTAATTTCAATCATCACCTCTAATCTGGATTCCAAAGTCTCAGGGAAATGCTTTCTTCATAGACTAACACACCAATCTGTCACAGATTCCAACACTCCAAAGGACCTCCTTCCTCAATCCCTTCACTTGGCAGCTTCTTTCTTGGTCGACATTGGGAGTTCATAGGTGCCCAACCTCCCCCCCAGGCTTTCTCAGAGTGATTCACCCCCTTCCACGGAGTCTAAAATACATTCTTCCACCTAGGAATTAAGCGTTATCCTTCATTCTGGTCTTCCTTATCTTCTTCTTCAGGATGACCTCTACCCAAGTTGTTACAAGGCTCTAGAGCTTGTTATCTCAACCCACAGTATCCAGGGTGTTGACAATAATACTGAGAGGGGGGGTGAATCAGTATTATCTTATTCTTTTACCACATATTTCTTATTTATACTTTGAATTATTTTTGCATACCAATACCATAAATAATGAGCATGAATAAGAAAAGCAGACAGTCACATCAAAGAACACCAGATATAAGGTGGAAACCCAATGTGGGTGAAAACCACCTGCTGCAATATGTCTCTATCTTCTTTCAAATTAGAAACTCCTTTTACAATGGTCTTGTACTGGTGCAGTCCTTTACCAGTACGTAGGCTGCAACCTGCAGAGAGCTACAACTCTCTCTCGTTTTCCAGTCTCTCCTAGAAGGGAGCTACAACCCCCTACTTCTTTTCAAGGACCACTTTTCATAAATATTCAAACTGGATCCATATACATCAAATGATCATCAAATACATGTAAATTATACAGTCAGCTACAATAACCAGATCAATAATAACAGAACAGAACCCAGAACACCTTATCAACAAAAAAATTCAACCAACAGAAGCTCTTACCACAAATACGCAAGTTTTCTTTTTACTGGCCTACGTTGCTACGCACTTCACCCTCTGTCTCTCTGCATATACCTGCAGAGTTCCTTCTGCTATACTGCGTGTCCATGCAATGCTCCTTTCACTGATCTGCATATAGTACGCACTCAAATGTACTATCGCGCCACGTACTGCAAGGTAGGCATGCACCCAGAAGAACTAACGCGCCGCGTACTGTCACCGCAGGTACACACCCAAAAACACTGTCGCGCCGCGTACTTAAACAGCAAGCACGCACCTGAAGCACTGACGTACTGCGTACCCACACACTTCACCTTTATCTATTCTGCGTACCCACGCACTGACCCTTTGTTGCTTCTGCGTACCCACGCACTGCCACTGTTGATCACCTGCGCACCTCTGGTTAGGGCCAAAATACAGTCAGATACTCAGATCTGATCTTGTGCTCGAGAAATCACCCTTCACAGATTCACTTTCAACTTCTCTTCTATAGATCAAGCTTTTTAAACCGAGAAGCCAATAGATCAGATCTTAAGATATTCAATACTCAAAAGATGCTCAAGCCAAATGATCTCCTTAGCTTTATATAGGCAAGCTCTTCCTCAAATCAAGGATCATGGGGCTCAATAATAATAATAAAATAAACAATACCACCGGCCAAAACCATGATAACACAATACCATTGGCTAAATACCATGAGAAACCCCACGTGTGGGTGCTTTACTGCCTTGAAGTGTGTGCACTAGGGTACGCACCCCATGAATGGGTAACCTGCATATTTGGACGCGGTCCCTGCATGGTATACCTGCGAGTACGCACCTCCTAAATTGTTCTCCTACGTACTTCTTTATTTTCATCAAAATGAGAGCCATGCCATGGGTGTTGCCATCAAGTACAACATCTGAAACATATAATCATACCAGAATCATAATGCCAACACGTATTTCATGATCACTCCAAGCATATCGATATCAGGTACCACTATATTCAAGATATGGTGCAACAGGGAGCTATAAGGCTCCAACATATTAGTACAGATGAACAGGTCGCCGACATTCTAACAAAGCCCCTAGGGAAAGTCAAATTCCTAAATTTCCAAGAAAAACTTGTTGTTGTTCAAAGACCCTTTGATGAGGGTCCTGTATGATGCATTGAGCTCTGGGAGCTCTAGGGGGGTGTGGGGTACTTCTTGGAGTGACATATGACCATAGGGTGACTCACTATCCCCTGGTGGTGTACATGTACACCCCGTGGTGACTATGTAGCAGGATGATTGGTTCTCCTATGAGGTTTGGATGATGTGTTCTCCATGATGATTATGTAGAAAGATGATTAGTTCTCCTGTGAGGACGAGATTGATTAAGTTCTCCTGTCAAGACATCCTACCCATGCAGTCAGGGACTCATGGGAAGTACCTCTCATCTGATCAATGAGTAGTGAAATGAAGTTAGGGACCATAGTAGTACCGATGGTCTCAGCATTGTATCTACCATACTCCTTATGCTAGGATGACCTTCATTGATCTGGGACCAATGATACTTGTTTGGGACCAGTGGTAGTAGTTGTACCCACTATGACGCTGACTTTGGGTCGGTTGAGATTGGTCTGGGACCAGTGGTACATACTTTGAGACTGACTTTGAGTCAGTGAAGGACTGGTCTGGGACCAGTGGTAGGAGTGGTACATACTATGATGTTGACTTCAGGTTGGTTGAGATTGGTCTGGGACCAATGGTATGCACTCTGACACTGAATTTGAGTCAGTGGAGGATGATACTGGTCTGGGACCAGTGGTAGGAGTTGTACTCACTATGATGCTGACTTCGGGTTGGTTGAGATTGGTCTGGGACCAGTGGTACATACTCTGAGACTGACTTTGAGTCAGTATGATGCATCCTCGATCATTTCTTCTTCTTCATAATTCAGACAAAAGCAGAGCAGAATAGAACAAAGAAGAGTAGAGCATAATAGAGTAGAGTAGAGTAGATCAGCATAGGGCAGAACAGAATAGAGCAGAGTAGGTAGAGCAGAGCAGAGCAGGTAGGATAGATCATATCAGAGCAGGGGTCAAGCTGTATAGGGCAATGCATTTGGATGAATAGTAGCGACCAACAGACAGATTGTAGATGGAGTTCTCCCTAGTTGAGAGGGAGTGTTAAAATTGGCAACTAGGTCCAAACTCCATGTGATTCATCTTATTCATGGCTGATAATATTTTTATTAGATTCCTCTCGTCAAAAGGTGTAGGATTGATCTAAATATCATTCGATTCCGATAAGTATTTATGGAGATATGAATTTATTTTGATTATGGAATTATTATCAAGCCGACCTACAATTCATGTAGGCTCAAAAGCCCAACAGTCGCATCTATTCAAACATCAACAATTGTGTATAAATATAGGAGGAATTTTCCTTATTTTCACTCACTCATCTCATCACATATCCCTCTCTCTCTCTTGTTCAGAAAAGAGGTTCTTCTCTACTGCGCAAAAAAGAGACTCTCTCTCACACATGTGGAAGGAAGTTGTTGAACCTGAAGCTGCAATTGTAGATCCAAACTTTGACCAGCGTTGACGATCAAACCTCCTCTTCTGAACTGTGTTGTAGGTTATCTAGACCTGCTCTAAAGACCACATTTTTTGGTGGTGGAATCAAGTCGATTCGACAATCGGTTTGCAAGATATCAACTACCCTAGTTTTGATGATGAAGTCGCTAATGTTGATGCTACTAATATAGGGTTTTCTACTGCTGATATAAATCAGATTTATTGTATTATTTCTCTCTACTAAATTATTGAAGATAAAAAAAGATTTGATCAAAGGGTTTCTCCACACATTGTGGGGTTTGTCCCTAGCTAGCCGCCACATCTTGTGTCTCTTGTCTTGGCTTCTTTTCTGTTGATCATTTAATGTTCTATCTGCACTTTACTTATGCACATGTGATTGCTAATCTATGAATAATAATTAGAAATAAAAGTAAATTTCTCTAACCATAGAACATACCATAACTTAACAATCCTCTCTTTTGGTTTATGTTATGCCCTGCCACTTTTCAAAGGGAAATTCTGAGCATATTTGTTGAGTTGGTCCATGACTTTGTAGTGATCTACAGGGATGATTTCACTCCCTATGGGTGTGACTTCCTGGAGGCTCTCTCTAACCTGGGAAAATTTGCAAGGAATTGTATTCAAATGAACCTCTCACTTAGTCCTGAGAAATGTGAATTCTTAATGAATGTAGGGACTATCCTTGGCCATTCAATATCTCAAGAGGGAATACAAGTGGACCCAAACAATATTTCCATCATCAAAATGGTCCCTACTCCTCAAAAGCATAGGGATGTTAGGAGTTTCTTGGGCTTAGCTGGATATTATAGGAGGTTTCTCAAGGAATTTAGCAAAGTGGCTTCACCGTTGTTTGGATTGTTGGCCAAGGATTCAGAATTCTGCTGGAAAAATAGCTGTTAAGAGGCCCTTGAGATTTTGAAAGATAAATTAACCATTGCATCCATACTTAGGGGCCTAAATTGGGATATACCTTTCCATATGCATGCTGATGCATCCGACAAAGCAATGGGCGCAGCCTTGGGGAAAATAGATGGTAAGTTACCTTACGCCATTCAATTCATTAGTAAAAATATGTCTAAGGATGAATTGAACTACATTGTAACTGAGAAATAATTCCTAGTTGTTGTACATTCCTTGAAAAAATTCAAACACTACATCACTCGATACCAAAATTTTCTCCATAGTGACCATGCAACTATTAAATACTTGATGAATAATCCTGATGTGAATTCTAGAATCATTAGATGGTTGCTATTGTTACAATAGTTTGATTTAACTATCATTGATGAGCAAGGAAAATAAAATGTATTTGTAGATTTTCTATCTAGACTTGCTTTTCTTGCAAGTGATGAAGGGATGATTGATGATAAGCTTCCAGATGAACACTTATTTTCTATCCCATTTCCCTCTCCATGGTTTGTTGACATAGCCTACTACCTAGTTGTTGCAAAATTCCCCCCAAATCTATCATCTGGGGAGAAGAGAAGAATTGTAAGGAAAATCACCCCTTTCACTTGATTTGGGGGCAACCTCTTGAAGTTGGGACCAAATCATATCTTAAGGAGATGTGTTAGAGAAGAAAAATTCTTTGAAATCCTCTCAACCTGTCATGATGGGCCTTATGGAGGTCATTTTGCTACCAAGAGAACATATTTCAAAGCTCTACATGCTATTTATTAGTGCTCCACTCTCCACCAAGGTGCAAGACGGTATATTAGCAGATGTGATCAGTTCCAGAGGATGGGGAAACCCACACCCAAGGATGAAATGCCCTACAACCCCAGGTGGGCTTAGAGCCATTTGACAAGTGGGGCATGGATTTCATTGGGCCAATTGATCCACCATCAGGGTAGAAAAAGAACATCATTGTGTGCATTGATTACTTAACAAAGTGGGCTGAGACAAAGGTTGTCAAGGAAAAAATAGAGGAGAAAGTGGTTGAATTCTTAAGGGAAAATATATTCTACAAATTTGGGTACCTTAGAGAGATATTCACTGATCAGGGAGCTCAATTCACATCACATATGATCAAGAATATTTTTTGGCAACATCATATCAAACATAGAAAATCTACTCCCTATAACCCTCGGGCAAATGGACAAGTAGAGGTTACAATTAGGGCATTGGAGAACATCCTCACCAAGTTTGTGAGCAGCAAGAGTATTGAGTAGACAGATTAGTGGAGGCCACTTGGGCCTATAACACAACTTGGAAAACAACTAGCAGGTTCACTCCATATTATCTGGTTTATGGAAAGAAATCTCCGCTCTCTATTGAGTTTGAGTATAATAATTTGAGAATGGAAGAAAAATTGGACTTAGATGTCACCAAAGCATAGCAGGACAGGCTACTCTAGTTGAATGGTTTGGATGAGTTCATAATGCAAGCCCTCCTACACACTGAAGTTATATAATTGCAAAGGAAGGTCTGGCATGATAGGCATATCAAGGAAAAGATGGTTAGGCCCATACCTGATAGAGAAATGTCATGACAATGGAGCTGATCAAATCAGTACCATTGATGAGGAATGGATTCACTTGCTTGTCAATGGCTATAGGTTGAAGGTATACAAAAATCCTATGTCTAAGGAAGAATTCATTAGCACAATCAACAGAGAGGTCAATGTGACTAAAAGTGCCATGACTTCCAGTGCACAACATTTCTAGATACCTTTTGTTTGTTGAAAAAATGAAAATAAAACAAATAAAAGGCCTAAATGAAAACCTTTATGAGGCATTTGAGGCCAACTCTTGGGTTGAAAACCTCTCTGAGGCATCCCAAGAGTTAAAAAAACAAAACAAAACAAAAACAAAAATAATAAAGATCCCTAGGTGAAAACCTCTCTTGAGGCACCTAGGGAAGGCATATAGGTTGAAAGCATCCTCTAAGGTAGCCTATGTGTCTCTATAAACAAAGGAAAATGTGCAGGAAATGGATCTACAACATGTCTGTTAATTTTTATGCCATTTTGTAGGACTAAAGACATTGACAGATTCCATAGCTACAGGGCCAGCATCCTCAACATTATCTTCACTCATCCCTCCATAAAATTCATATCCACCATCCAAAATCATGTGATCATGCCTCTCCGTCATCACATTAGCTCAAAATTCAATTTTCACCCCCTCTTGGGATTGCTACAACATTAAATTGTAATTGCTAAAGGAAAGTCTTGTAGTGCTACAAGAGGGCTCCGAAAAGTTACAGGAGGGAGATCCAAATGAAAGGACCACCCAACATGACCTTGAAAAGTATGAATACGGTTCCCCCACCATGGTCCACCATCCATCCATCACTCATCCATCCCAGTTCATAAAAAAAAAAATTCCACTACAATCCCTCCACTCTATCTTACCCCTGTTAAGAATTTCTTGAGAAACAAATAGATCATGTGCTCTCCATTCCAAAAAATCTACACCACTCCCTCAGAGTCTTAGAATCACCCTTCGGACCTTTTACATCATCTCTCGTCAACCCCATGCAGCTTGAAGACCCTAGAAGAAAAGAAAGGGATGGCTATAGGAAGAGAACCTCATCCTGTAGTAGTTTGTGCACACATCACAAAAATGATCCAAATGAATCCAAGAAACACTCTCTATGTCTTCAAAACTCTAAAAGTCATGCCAAAAACCAAGGAAAAATCACATAATGAAGCCTTTTAATACACTATCGACAGGCAAAACCCGTGAAATTAATGTAGTCGTCCGATCTGTCCGATCAACGGTCTAGATCGGATCGGCAATCGCAATCGGCAGTGACCTTCGACAGGATCCACATAGGGAATGTGACAACGATCAATGGGTATCGGCATAGAGCTCATGAAAGTTGCGACAACAATTGGTGGAGTTAATCTAGACCGATGATCAAGTGCATAGATTGACGACCCATATTACATCGTCGGATTGCTATCGAGGATTGTAGAAGCACTTACAATGGCCCAAGGGTTTTTGCAATGAGCGATTGCTATATCACAATCAGAGCACCCTAACGGAGCGGGGTTATGGTACATGCATGCATGCAATCTGATGGACCAAACTTGATGAATATTATAAGCCATATTACATGGATCTTGGGATACACCAAGCATCATTTTTAATGTATTTTGTAGTTTTGTTTGTTAAACAAAATGTGAAGGGGAAAGCGCCGATGCGATATGACAAACTCGAAATGGTACCTTAAGGCTATTTGATATAGTTTCAAGTCCAAAGGAAAGCCATTTATAATGCATTTACACAGTTTTTTAATATTTATGAAACATAAAGGGACAAAGCCATTGCAATTTGCAAAAATGACTTATAAGCGGACCTGATATGAGGATAGGGAGGATTTAACGACTTTTGAAGTCTGATGTCTTGAGTTTTGGTGGATTTTCTCTGTTAAAATCCGTTTTCCCTGTGTTTAACAAAGCGTGGTTGTTTCAGGAGTTTCAGAGGCTCGGGGCACTCTGGCGTTACAGAATGGGTGGCCACCTCCTCTCTATGCATTAAGCAATGATTGCATGTTGCCGGCAGAGGGATTCAAAGTGGACAAAGGTTGGGGAGACCGAGAGATAGGAACATGAAACAAACAGGTAGCGCAGTTTTGGCTATAAAGCCACAGATCGAGAGCACAGTAGAAGAGGCAGTAGTGCAAGAAAATGCCGAGACAGAGTCTATGCAGAGACAGAGAGCATTAAGGGAGTCTGTGTACTCATAGAGAACTTGAGAGGTTCAAGTAAAAGCTCTTGTTATTTTATTCTATTGTGTGTGAGGCTCAAATAGAGCTCACTGTTGTAAAAAGAACTCTGCTTGAAGACATAATAGAGAGGCTACCACTAAAGGCTGGACCAGGAGATGTAGCCTAGGAGTATTGGGTGAACTCCTCATTAAATTTGTTATCTCATGTGTTGCCTATTATGTTTTTTTTTTTGTTTACTGCTTCATTGTCTATGCATTTCACAATCTTATTAATCCATTACATAAAATCACATAGACTAATCCACGCACATAAGTCTATAATACCTTACTGTTGTCTTAGATCTCATTATCAGATCGAACGGTAATAGAGATTTAGGTTTCTAACGTTAGACAAGCTCATGTTGGACTGTTTTTGAATGCTAACTAGGTCAAAGCTTAAATTAGGAGAAGGAGAATTGGTTGAAACTAACCCAGAAATTGGTAGAGTCTATCCTAAAAGGAAAATGATAGAAGAAAATCGCTTGGAATCAAACTCTCAGTTCATGGATAGTTTCATGACCATGAGAGACATGGTAGAAGAAATGTATAGAGAATTTAGGAAAGGTTGAAGTGAAGATTCTTAAACTTCCAAACAAGACAAAGGAACATAATAATCTTTTATAGATGGCCATTTTGAAGGCAAAGGGAAAGGAAAAGAGGCTCCTCTATCCACACCTCATGATAGCCCTGAAAATACAAAGAAGAAGACATCTTTGATTAAATTAGATGTTAAATTTGATTTGCCAATATATGATATAGTGTTAAATGCAGAGAATCTAGATAACTGGATTAGATAGATTGATGTGTATTGCAGGGTGCAGAGCATTGATTCAAATAGGAGTAAAATTCAGCTGGCCAACCTACACCTTGGAAGAACTGCCTTGGTATGGTGGGAAGGCAGGACACAAGCTGACTTGAAGAAACATGGTAAAACTCTTTCTTTCTAGAGTGAATTTGTTTCTGCAATTAAAAACTAATTCTATCCACTAGCTTATATGCAACAAGCTATGATGAGTTGGAAAACTCTTCGCCAATTAAAGGGAAAAGTGTACAAAGCTACACCTAAGAATTTATAAAAAGAGCTTTGATTCTAGGCATTTCTTTAGACTCACCTGAAACTTTGCTAAAGTATATAGGTGGTCTACATAGTTATTTGAGGCACACCATTCTCATGTTTAACCATACTAGCATAGATGAGGTATATATTCAGGCTACCCATCTAGAGGCTAGAGGCAAGAATGTGAACCCAAAGATTGGGGGATCATCAAAACCCACTGCAAGCAAGAACAAGGAAAAGAGGAAGCAGAAATGGAAATAGAGGAAGGTAAATGCTATACAAAAGGCCAAACCTTCATGCACTCACTGCAAGAAGGATGGGCATGATGATGAACATTGTTGGTCTTTGCATCCGGAGCTGAAACCCAAGAAGTTCGATGGAAAGAAGAAGAAGGTTGTTGTTGATGTTCAAAAAGATTTGGGGTCAGACTCAGCTGATGCAACAACCATCACAGCCACAAGTATACAAGGTGAAAATTTTGAAGCATCTACTAGTAATTCTGCCCAAACTATTGGTAGTGAAGAAAATGAGAGAAGAAGACATGAGCTTTTTCATATTAGAGTTATTTCCAAGCATCATTATATTGATACTTTATTTGATAGTGGCTCACAAGTAAACTTAATTTCTGAAGCAATTGTAAAGAAGCTGGGATTACTAACCACACCTCACAAGAAGCCATATCCATTGGGTTGGTTATGTGATAAAGCAAAGCTACAAGTGACTAGACAATGCAAACTTAGGTTTGCCATGGATTCAACATTTGTAGATGAGGTTGAGTTAGATGTAATTCCCTTGGATATATGTGGGATTGTTTTAGCAAGTCCTTACTTGTGTGACAGAAAATTTTCTATAAAGCTTAAAATAAGTATCAACTTGTTAAAGATGGAATAGAATATACTGTAAGAGCTCACAAACTCAAAAATAGTTATACTCTCATAAACTTAGGGTAGATGAAAATGATTGTAAATTCATGCAAACAATTTTTACTGGTGGTTGTAAAGGAAAATAAACCTGAAAAAACCAATGTATTTGAGGGATGTGATGCTAAAAAAAATGCAGATTTAGAAAGAGTTGTTTCAGAATATGATATCTTATTTCAAGAACCTAAAGGCCTACCAACAAAAATGGAAATTGTACATGATATTAATTTGCAACAAGATGCTCCATTGCCTAACATCAGAATGTACAAGTTATCCGCTTTAAAGAATGTAGAAATCAAGAAGAAAGTACAGGAGCTTCTCGAGAAAGGGTTTATAAGAACAAGCACATCACCATGCAGATCTCCAATAGTGTTGGTGAGAAAGAAGGATGGTTTGTGGAGGATGTGCATTGATTACCAAGCACTGAATAAAATAACAATCAAGAATCGTTATCCCCTTCCTCGCATTGATGATATATTGGATCAGCTGAAAGAGGCTGTTTACTTTTCCAAGTTGGACCTACGTAGTGGTTACCATCATGTGAGAGTAGCAGAGCAAGATGCATGGAATACTGCTTTCGAAACAAAGCAAGGGTTGTATGAATGGCTAGTTATGCCTTTTGGCTTAACTAATGCTCCGACCACTTTCATGAGGGTTATGAATGATGTACTCAGGCCTTTTATTGATGATTTTGTAATTGTATATCTAGATGACATTCTTGTATTCAGTAAAACATGGGAATAACATTTGAAGCATGTAAAGCAAACTCTAGATGTTTTGAAAAAGGAAAACCTTTATGTGAAATTATCAAAGTGTGAATTTGGTAAAACATCTTTGAATTATTTGGGTCATATTGTAGGGGGTGGTGAACTAAAGATAGATCCCTCTAAGGTTGTATTCATTGTAAACTGGACTAAACCCAAGTCTGCTACAAAAGTTAGAAGCTTCGTAGGGACATCACAATATTGGAGAAAGTTTGTTGCTAAATTTTCCTTAATTGCAGCTCCCTTACATGCTTTGACAGGATTGAACAAGGTGTTTCAATGGGGAGGCTAATAGCAGAAAGCCTTCAAAAACTTGAAAGAAAAAATTAGTACAGCACAAGTACTAGCATTTCCAAATCTTCAACAACCATTTGAGATAAAAACAGATGCCAGTGATTATGCCATGGGAGCAATGTTGATACAACATGGTAAACCCATATGCTATCATTCTGAGACTTTTAATTCTGCAATAGTTAATTATCCTACATATGATAAAGAATTGTATGCATTAGTTCAGAGTGTGAAGAAGTGGAAGAATTACTTAATGGGCAAAGAAACAATAATACATATTGATCATCAACCACTTCAATACTTGCACTCACAAACTAAATTTCAGCAATCAAGACACTATAGGTGGATGGGTTTCCTACAACAGTTTCATTTAGTCATTAGATATAAAAAGGGCATACACAATAAAGTTGCAAATATGTTGTCCAGACCAATCATAAATGCATCTATTATACTTAAGCATAACCCAGTAATGCATGAAAGCTACATTGAACAATATGCTCAAGATATAGACTTTAAAGATGTATATGTAGCTTTAAGTAATGGAAAAAAGGTGGAAGAATTGGATTACTATGTTAAGGATTGACTCTTATATCATTTGGGAAAGCTATGAATTCCACAAACATAGAGAATTAACATAATTAGGGAGGCACATACTTCCCTGATATTAGGTCGTTTTGGTATAAGTAAAACAGTTGCACAGCTGGAAAGATACTGTTATTAACCAAAAATGCATGAAACCGTTTCTAGATATGTAAGAGGGTGTACCATGTGTGCTAAAAGTAAGGCCAACAATAGAAAACTAGGCTTGTACACCCCACTACCAGTTCCTTCCCGTCCTTGGGAAAGTGTTTCCATGGACTTTGTTGGGGGGTTGCCAAAATCTAGAAAGGGACATGACCACTTAGATGTTATTGTGGACAGGTTTAGCAAAATGTGTATTTTAATACCTTGTAATAAGTAGATTACAGCTGAACAAACAACGAAATTATTATTTTAGCATGTTTGGGTGCATTTTGGGTTACCCACTTCCATAGTATCTGATCGAGACTCCCGATTTGTTGGGAAGACCTGGTCAAGTCTGTGGGAATTAATGGACAACAAACTGAAGAAAAGCACGGCCTTTCACCCATAGATAGATGGCCAAACAGAGGTAGTTAATAGGACAATGATCCAGTTTCTCAAAAGTTATTGTAGCAAGCATCCCAAGCTTTGGGATGAACACTTATGTTATGTTCAACATGCTTACAACCGTGCTAAACATTCTTCTACATAGAGATCTCCTTTTGAGACCTGTTTTGGTTTCATACCAAGGTCTCCCTTGGATTCTGTCTTTGAAAAAGACATAACAGTTGCTAGACACAGTGATGTGGAAAAAGCAACCAGATTCATTGAACAGATCCAAGAAATTCACTAGGCAGTGTAGGAACAGCTGGAAAAGAGCCAAGCCAAATACAAGGTAAGGCATGATAAACACCAGGTGGAGCACAACTTCCAAGTAGGTGATCAAGTCTGGCTGTATATTAGCAAGGATAGAATGCAAGGTGAAGGGAAGAAGTTGAAGCCAATAAGGTATGGGCCTTTTAAGGTACTTGAGAAAATTAGAGAGAACGCTTTCCACCTTGATCTGCCAACACACATGCACATCTATTCAGTAGTAAATGCAGAAAATTTAAGACTATTTGAACCTTCATTAATTGAAGATCCTAAAAAGAAAAGTCAATTGCATTCCATTGATGATATGTTGCATGAATACCTCAATGAGCTGCAGGAAGATACAATTCTAGATAGGAAGTGAGGACTACTCGTAGAGGGGACGTGGAGTACGTTAGAATTGGACTCAAAGGTTTAAAACCTAGCAGTGCAAAATGGATAGAGATTGGGAAAGTGAGGCAGTTGTATCCTCACTTAAACAATGCTTGAAAACCAACTTTTTGTGGTCCAAAATCCTTTTCAGTGGGAAAGCATGATCCAAATGGATCCAAGAAACACTCTTTATGTCTTCAAAACTTCGAAAATCATGCCAAAAACCAAGGAAAATCGCATAAGGAAGCCTTTTAATACACTATCGGGAGGAAAAACCTGTGAAATTAATGAAAAAATAGAGTAATGGAGGCGGAACCAATAATACACAGTAGCTGTCTAATATGGTATATCAATGGTCCAGATCGGATTGACAATCGCAATCGACGGTAACCTTCGGCAGGGATCGGCAGGATCCACTTAGGGGATGCGACAGCGATCAGCGAGTATCAACACAGAGCTCATGAAAGTTGCGACGATGATTGGAAGAATTAATTTGGACCGTCGATCAAGTGCGTAGATTGGCAACCCATATTACATCACCGGATCACTATCAAGGATTGCAAAAGCACTTACAACAGCCCAAGTGTTATTGCGATGATCGATTGTGATATCGCAATCAGAGCATCCTAATGGAGCGGGGTTATGGTACATGCATACATGCAATCCGATGGACCAGACCCGATGAATATTATAAGCCATATTACATGGATCTTGAGATCCGCCAAGCATCATTTTTAATGTATTTCATAGTTTCGTTTGTTAAATGAAATGTGAAGGGGAAAGCATTGATGCGATATGATGGACCCGAAAGTGTACCTTAAGGTTATTCGATATAGTTTCAAGTCTGGAGGAAAGCCATTTATAATGCATTTTCGCAGTTTTTTAATATTTATGAAACACAAAGGGAAAGAGCCATTGTGATTTGTGATAGCAACTTATAAGCAGACCCGATATGAGGATAGGGAGGATTTAAAGACTTTTGAAGTCCGATGTATTCAGTGTTGGCAGATTTTCTCTGTTAAAATCCATTTTCCCTGTGTTTTATAGAGCACGGTTGTTTCAAGAATTTCATAGGCTCGGGCAACTCTAGCGTTACAGAATGGGTGGCCACCTCCTCTCTATGCATTAAGCAATGATTGCATGACGTTGGCAGAGGGATTCGAAGTGGACAGAGGCCGAGGAGACCAAGAGACAAGAACATGAAACGAACAGGTAGTGCAATTTTGGCTATAAAGCCACAGACAAAGAACACAGTAGAAGAGGCAATAGTGCAGGCAAATGTCGAGATAGAGTTAGCGCAGAGATAGAAAGCATTGAGGGAGTCTGTGTACTCATATAGAACTTGAGAGGTTCAAGTAGAAGCTCTTGTTATTGTATTCTATCGTGTGTGAGGTTCAAATAGAGCTCACTGTTGTAAAAAGAACTTTGCTTGAAGAAATAATAGAGAGGCCACCACTAAAGGTTGGACCAAGAGGTGTAGCCTAGGAGTATTGGGTGAACTCCTCATTAAATTTGTTGTGTCATGTGTTTCTTATTATGTTTTTTTTGTTTACTGCTTCATTGTTTGTGCATTTCGCAATCTTATTGATCCATTGCATAAAATGACATAGACTAATCCATGCACATAAGTCTGTAATTCCTTATTGTTGTCTTAGATCTCATTATCAAATCAAAAAAGCAAGAATATTGTTTTTTTCATCAGTAGGGGGGTGATAAAAACTTATGAGACACTCTCCAGTAGTCATATCACTCCCAACAGGACTCTCCACCAGCAGTAGTAGCTTGGACTCTACAATGTACCTGCACACACAACAACAACAACATTCAAATATCATGAGGAGCAAAGAAGATATACATAGGAAAGAAAAAAACACAGCAAGTCAACTCCCTTGATGATAATAATAAGGTCCAACTCCAGTATGCACATCCCTGCATTAGTCCGATCATGAGGTAGGCACAGGTATGGAAAACTCTCATCTCCTCCCTATGTGTAAATAATGAAAAATGTGTAAATGTCGAGAGGAGGTGTTTTAATAAGCTGGAGGTGGCGAATTAACTTGGCCACCCTCGGCTAGTAAAAAATAAGTGATGGTAAGAACTCATGCAACGTGGAGGTGTCACATCAACTAAGTTAGGATCATAGAGAGTGGGTGGTGATTACAAGGAATGAGGGAATAATAACTTCGAGTGGGGACAATGGTCCAAAAGAGGAAACTTTGTGCGACTGCCAGGTCATCACAACGTTTCAAGCTTAAGCCAAAAATGGCATATTATGTACTAGGGCTCAAATTCTTTTGCATTAACACTCATTTAAAAAACAGTTAAGGAGAGGATGAGCTCGAGGTGCCATTGAGGAGTTTCAAACCCTGTTTTGTCATTTCTACAGGAGGGAGCTATTGGCAAGCCTGCAACTACTATAGGAAGGTCGAAATACTGCTACAGGAAGACTAAAATGGTGAAGGAACACTACAAAGGGTCAAATTGATCTCCAATTTATTATCTTTGTCCTAGTCCATGTGATAACAAATTAGATGGAATGTAGACAATTATCATCAACAGGAGATTTCAACCCACTGTTGCCATTGAATTATACATCAAAGCTATTACAGGAAGTAGCTCTCCTTCACTTAGCTAAAAACATAGATAAGAGATGGGGGGGGATTTAATAGAATGGAGCCCTTAGACACTAAAATAATCCATCTTCACACTCCCATGGTAGACATTTTTAGAAGACACCAGTGGCTAGTATTATTTGAACTGTTGAAGGGATATGATAATGACATGACATTTGAATTTTCCATGGCCCTAAACTCACAAACAGAAGACAATGCCACCAGTGTGGTGATGGGATTTGTTATTTCACTCAACCCTGAGCTAATTAGCATAGTGAAAAACTAGTCAAAGATAAGAATGGAGTTAGGAAGGAAAGCCTACCCTATCCTTGGGAGAAGGTGGCCTACCATATCCTAAAATACATATCTTGTTAAGGAAGGTTGAGTGTGGTATATGCCTACCATTTTAGATTTCTTCAAGAACTCATATTTCAAGAAAAAAATTCCCCTGGCTCAAAGACTCAGTGTACCATACTTCCTCCTACAGTCCATGAGGGACATGAGTGAAAAAGTGAGAGAGGGAAAAAACCAACACCTAAGCCACCATGGACTCATTAAACTGATATGTTGGATGCCTTGAAAAAGCTAAGAATCCATACCCTTTGGTCAAAATTCATAGACATGGATAGAGAGGCCTTCATTGTCACAGAAACCATCACACCAAGTGAGCCCCAACCTCTAGTGTTGGAGGAAGAGAGGAGAAAGAATAAGAAGAGGGGACAAAGGCATAAGAGGAAAGAGAAATAGATGTTGAGAGGACATGGGAAGAACTAGAGGCAGAGGTAGAAAAATAGAAAGATGAAGAAGAAGAGGGGGAGCAACAAGAAAAACCAAGCCCTAAGAAAAATACTTAGCCTATAGAAGCAGAGTTATCCCTAGAGAAGGCAAGTTTGTCTCCAGGACCCACTGAAAAAGAGGTAGCTACAACCTTAGCTACCTTGAGAACCCTAGTCAAACCTAAAAAGAAGAGGCAAAGGCAATCTCCCCTATACTTTAAGACCAGGAAAAGCACCAAGATTAAGCAAGGAAGGCCTCAAACTCCCACAAAGGCCCCTATCACAGTTTAAGAATCCCCAAGTAAGAAAGAGGATGTGGGGCCCACTGAAAGAAAAATTGAAGAGGTTACCTCTCCAAAATCCATAACAAAGACTCTCTTAAAATATGTAAGGAGGCCCACCACCAGATCAACCTCCTTCAAACAACCCAAGACACCTACCACCCTCCAAAAAAAATAAAAGGGGAAGATACAAGAAGGATAGAGCATGCTACAGGAAAAAAAAGTCTGCTACAAGAAAAACAGAGTATGTTACACAAGAAACATGGGATGCTACAGGCAAGGTAAAAAGAGAAACAAGAGGGGTAGAAAATGACACAATAGCTACAGGAGGTAGCAACTTCCCAAGAACATTTGAGAAGGACTTCTCCGAGCTCTAGGAGGCTAGTCCACAACCTAGTTTAAGCTCCTATTATAAACTCATTGAAGGAGGGAGTGTTATTCCCCAAAAATCTATAGTCCCACTTTTGTTTGAACTAGAAGAACAAAGAGGAAGAACCTATAGATGGATGAAAATTTCTAATTCTAAAAAGGTGGAAGATGTGGGCCTCATTGAAGAAAAGGTCCTTGAAATGGGAAAATAATTAAGTGAGCTGAGAGAGAAAGAGTCCACGATGAGGGAGAAACTACAAGCAAAAAATAGATGGTTGAGAGAGAAGCTGCAAGAGAAGGAAACTCAACTAGCTGTAGTGGAAATCCTCTCCGTGGAGGCATTACAATGCAAATAACCATCCAAGTCTTATGCACTCTTTCTCAAAGAGAAATGGATGAAATTCAAAATCAAGACCCTAGAACAACATGGATCTATGCCATTCCAAGATTACAAATAATTCATTGAATTTTGCGACCAAGTTAGCATAGAAGACAAAGAAAAATTGGCAGAGTTCTAGATACATTACCTCACCTTGATTGATATGAATATTTGGGAATCCCAATGCAAAGTTGGGGGATATACAACTGATGACCCTAACATCTTGGATGACTCATGAGGAGGAAAGATATGAGGAAGTAAAGAGAGTCATGGAAAAAGAAGAAAAGGAACAACTATATATCAAGGCAAAGAAAATAAGCCCAATGGTTGTCATTAGAAATCATAGAATCACCCAAGAGCAAGCCATCTCACATTTTGAAGACACACTTAGGTTGTTAGGGACAAAAAGCCAACATGCTTGCCAAAGGAGATTGAATTCCTTACACCATAGTTTCCAGATCAGGGAGTATCACTCTCCTTAAAGGTTGAGGAATGCATTGGAAAGGACACCCCTGTACAAAACACTAATGCAAATATTAAAATTCAAATGGAATGGACTCAAGCTCAATCCACCCTTGCTTCTAGGCTTGCAGGAAGGAAGAAATGAAGCAGAGGAGAGGAAGGAATGGACAAAAATAGAAAATAATGCAGACTTCTATCCTCAAGAAGGCACACCATCTAAGGAGCCTTGGGATATCAGAGAGCCTACCAGGGCCATGAAAGACACGGACATAGATGGTTGAGTTGCTCATAGGATGAGAAATAGTTTCAATAGGGGGATGATGATGAGGTTCATCAATAAGTATATCATAAGGGTCATAATTCCATCCTACAACTTTAGAACTATCTCGTTGTCACATTTATTTACAATTTTTGTTATATTATGCTTAGTGAGAGGAGTAAAATATGTTTTTCTATGCCATGTGGCCTAATATGGTTTGAATGTAGGAAGTTAAGAAATTTTGAGATGATTTCAATGTAGGAGCTCAGAGTAGACGATAGGGAGATATTCTATGAGTTTGTCCACCTCCTTAACTCCCGCAATCAACGAAAATCACCACTTTCTCTCTCATTAGCTCAAGGTCATTGGTAGTCAAGCAGGACAAGGTCATTGGCAACCAAGAAAGTGCAATTCAAGGAAATATAGATCCAACTTTCTCTAGTTTTGGGAGACAAACATCCTTATTTTCTAGGGAGACGTTGATAGCTACCCGCTTGTATAAATAAACATGCCAAAGGGCTCATTAGGATTCAAACTTTGTTTTCAGTTAAGAGGTTATTGAGCTCAAGCACTTTATACTATTATTTTTGAATTCTTATATGATGTATTTGACATTTATGTAATGATAATGAGAAGTTTCTTACTGATCCATCACTGAGTTAGTTTCAGAGAGCTAAGGCTCTTGGGTTTGGGCCCAACCCTAGTGGCTTAGGTCCCTCTTATGTATTGGTATTTATTTTTACCTTAGAATGTTTGTTAGTTATCTACATTTTATTAGAATATAATTCCTCAAAAATCATGTGACTGCTACCTCTATCTCATCTCTCTCATGGGAGCATGAATAGAGGAATCTACAATCACAACCCAAAACTTCTATGTTTATGATTTATTGGAAGAATATCTATATTAGTTATCTTGTTTTTCATATGTTTGATGTAGCTTAGAAGTTCATTCATTTCCTATATTAGAGTTTTTGGCATAAATTAGATCGTTTAAATTCAACTCATCTTTTTCACCATTATTTATGTTATTTTGTAAATGATAAGAGAACATGTGCATGTGACGTTGCAACACTATTGGATCTGCATGCAAAGGGCTTTCCACCATCTCCATCCAGGACTTATTCACCCTCTTTAATGAATCCCAAATGTTTTTCTTGAGCTCCTTTTCTTAGGTCACCTTGAGTAGCCCTCTTAGTCCAAAGCATGCCTTCCTGAGGTGTTAAGCTTAGATAGGGGTGTGGCCACCTTTCATCCATATACCAAAACCTCCATCCACCTTTCCATCCCTTGATCTCATCATTAATACCTTCCAAACCCTGTTGGCAACCTTCTTGTAGCATTACAAGCCTTCCTATAGCAATACAGGGTTCCTATAGCATGCATGTGTTGAGCCTCAAACCTACACTTCTTTACACATCCTCCCAGCCTCTTTTTCCTATTCATTTCCCTATTTTGCCACTCATTCCCTCCATCAATTTGCTCAAATCGTTGTATTTTAGGACTTTTTACATGGTTTTCTAATTATGCTAATGACTGTGTCTGGTTTAGAATTTTGGTTCAAGGTGTTGTGTTTCCGCAGCTCATACAAGGTTTACACAGGGTTTTCCGTAGCTGATCCCGGTTTCCGCAGCCAACCCCAGATTTCGCAGCTGTTTTATTAAACGCTCTGTTCCAGGTGTCCTCCAGGAAGAAGAGCCACATGGGCAAGTTCGTGGAACCAAGGAAATGGTGTGTGTCCCTCCAGATCATCCAAACCAGACATCCAAGCCCGTGGTCAACGAGGAGGCAACTTCAGTCAAACAGAGGTCATTGGCGGTGGCACGGCTCTGCGTGTTCTGTTTTAGAGCACGTGAAGAACAAGTGGCATCGTCCTCAGTTATGAAGGTAGTGGGAAACATAATCCAACAACGGATTGAATGCCCACGATGACCATTGCCTAGATCCGAGGACGTAGCAGGACTACGTGTTTCTATTCAGCTGTTTGAATTACTTAGATTTCGTTAAGTTAGTTCGCCTTCTGCAATTATAAATAAAGCGTCTTTGAACGCTGGACAAGTTAGTTGTTAGCTGTTGTTATATACTTTTGAACTCCCACTGTATTTTCCTATTTCATGCATAATACATAAGAAGACTGTTATTCCATTTACGCGTGCGATTGATCTTTGAAACGGTTGGAGTAGGCAGAGGGCCCCTGTTTACTAAAGGCCTATATAGTGTTTTTAATTTCTCGCATTTCGTTTTCTTATTTCATGTATATAATGCCTTTAATTGCTACGTTTTAATAGCTGTACATACATTTCAATTTCTGCTTGTTTACATTTCTGTACTTTTTCATGACTGATCAGTGTGTTATGCAGGTTTCTTAGATGTGCCCGGGACAGTTTCATGCTTTT
>APFE030281771.1:0-41140 GCA_000404065.3 Pinus taeda | reverse complement strand
ATTGCTTGACTTGTTTTTAATTGTTTATCACATGATACATTCAGTTAAAAGGCAAGAGGTTAAGAAGAAGTTAAAGTATTTGTGACTAGTCTTTCTTTTAGATAGATACTTTAGTTTCACAGACATAGATTTCATTTTCATTTCCTTGCAGCAGCAGAGGCACTGGGCCAATGTCATTAGTCTTTTATTTGATGTCTTTACTTTCCATTTAAGCATTGATTTCATTTCAAGCTTTCTTGTAGAGTACTTTTAAGTTGTAGAGTACCTTTAAGTTGTACAATCTCACACACTTCACTCACTTTATTTCGTCACATCACATTAGGAGAGATATACTTGAAAACAAACCTAAAAAGTCAAAAACGACAAAAGCTTAAGAAATAGTTGCCTAAGTACATACAGTACACCTCACTTCATCAACTTACGAGCCCCGGTTTGACATTTAAAAGTTGCAATTTAGACATCAATAAATTGACCAAACAGCATGTAGCAGCGTGTTTTACCCCCTGTTTTGACCTGTGATGCAAGTTTGACTTAGTTTAGGAGTAGGTTGACCCCCAACTTGGACTCCATGATCAAGGGAAACACATAGGCCATTCCAACCATCCTTTTTCCTTCACTGCAAGATAGAATAGCATTAGCTTCTTTATCACAGTTTTAGCACAAATAGAACATTGATTTATATGCAAGTGTGAATTAGATATATGATGCATGAAATCTTGAATTATGATTTGGTAGGATATTTCATGTTTACAAGTTAATTTGGTAGTTAGATGGTTGGTTGCAAAATAGTGTAGTTTCCTTTCTGCAAGTAGTATAGCTCTTGTGTTCTTTCATAAATTGATTCAGTAGCATTTATAAGTTGGTAGCATGGGATCGCACGTGGGGTCGACCGCAGGTGCCGCAGGATAGCGAAGGACTGGGATAGCCTGCATTACTGAAGACACCTCGCCGCTCAAGCGCACGGTCACTGGTTATGTCCCGTTCCCCTCGCATATTCCCTCGCCGACAGCGGCCATCCCAATCTTTCTCCTGCCGTCGCCCATTTCTTCGCTTTCACCGACAGTTGCTTTTCTCTACTGCCATCGCCGACGGCTGCCATTCCCACCTCCGCGAAGTTGCACTCAAGATGGATGGGCACATGGAGGACCTGGTGGATTACACTGCGGATCCGCTAGAAAATAGTATTATTTTTTATAATCCCTACTTTGCGGGCACAGTTTTTCATGGTTCCTCGGTCTCTGCTCTGGATCATAACCCTAACCCTAACCCTAGCGGTCCTTCAACATCGGTGATCTCTGACTTCCCTCCCGGATTGGTAGCACCCCAATTTTCTCTTGAAACGGCTCACCTTCTGGCATCCCTCTCGCCACAGACTCTCACCTTCGAACAGACTTTCCTTCCTCTGAATGTGCCGCCCCCATCTTCGAACCCTCCGCCACAAGTCCAAAAGGCTCACTCCCCCCCGGCGATTCCCTCGGGTTGCTTTGGTACTCCGACGGTAAATGTTCGGACCTCAAGGCCCTCCTCATCTGCTGGTGGCTCCAGTCCTCTGGAAGACCATCCCTCTGCCCCCCGCACGAAGAAGCAGAAGACAAAGTGCATTAAAGCCACGGACAAGGAAATTACGGTACCATTCGGGGATCCGGCGGACTTCGGGGCGGCAGCTCAAATGGCACGATCTGTACTGGTAGGTCATGTAAGAGGCCGAACCTTCACGGTGGACAGGTTAACAAAATGGGTTGAAGAGATATGGGGTAACCTACTCCGAGATCTACCTGAAGTGCACATCCTCCCTCGTGGTTAGTTTTCTCTCCACTTCTCCAAGGAGGATTACATTGACCTCGTACTGGCAAAATTCTGGCACATTGAATCTGCACCTGTTTTTCTTAAACGTTGGAGCCCCCTGTTCGATCCTGAGCAAGAGCATATTGGAGCGGGTCCTCTGTGGGTTCGGCTGCCAGGACTTCCCCTCCAATATTGGAGTGAAGAGGCGCTTCAGCGAATTGGGAATGCTTTGGGCACGTATCTGGATCACGATAGATCATATATTGAATCCAGGCAGAGAACCCTTGCCCGTGTACTGGTTCATCTGGACACACGGGAAGGGCTTGAAAGGAAGATTACTCTAACCTGGGGGAAATTCAACAAGATATAGACATTAGACTACGAAGGCGTTCCGTTCAGGTGTTATCACTGCCATGAAGTAGGGCATCTTGCCAAGGACTGCCCACTGCTCAAAGGACTGGATACTTCTCCAAAGATTTCTCCCTCGGTTACGCGGGAGGCCTCTCCGATCTTCGTTCGAGCTCCCCCTGATGGCACCCCGGCACAAAAGAAGGAGGCGAAAGGCAGGCGCAAGGAGCAGAGACCATTGTCGCCACCCTTGACTAGGGCAAGAGCTACGGCGGCAGCTACAACGGCTCCGGGTATGAGTCATTTCCCTGACACTTTGTCTATTGAACACTCATCTACTATTCCGCCTGCATCTGCATCTGCATCATGCACTATGGTTCAATGTCCTCCATCTATATCTCCTCCGAATGATTCTACCATCCCGCCGGCCATATCTATTTCCCCCTCATCTCCATCCCTATCCTCTTCCTCCAGATCATCTCATCCATATTCACTTCGGCCCCGGCCTCTGGTTTCAAGTTGTGGGGGTCTGGGTATTATTCCCATAAATCTGGGGTCTCAAATTTCTCGAGGGCGTAGATCTGACCTTACAAAAGCAATTTGGAAAGCTGGAGCAGAAGTGGCATCCGGGCGTCAATCCACCATTGAAGGGGTTCTTAGAGCAGCTAACACCCCAAGAGATGGTCCCCCATGAAGTGCCTATCCTTCAATTGTAGGGGTTTGGCCAGTGAACCCAAAAAACTAGCCATAAGGAGATTATTTGATTCTGAACTACCCGACATCATTCTTCTCCAGGAAACCTTGGGGCCTGCAGAGTCCATTGAACACTGTCTAAATTCTATCTCCCCCAAATGGAAATTTCTAGCCACTGACGCCTCGGGAAGATCGGGGGGGCTGGCTATTGGAATAAATCCCCATACTATCAGATTAGACTCTTCCTGGGGGGGGAAGGGCTTTCTAGGGGCCGACATCTTCTCGGCAGACCTGGGTAGGGTTTTCAGAATTATAAATGTGCATGGACCTTGCCAACTCAGAGAGCCTTTCTGGAACAGCTTGTTGGAACTGTCCCTGCTGAACGAGGCACACACCATCGTGGGGGGTGACCTAAATTTCTCGCTTGGATTCGAAGAATCTTGGGGTTCAATGGCCCAAGTGGACTCGATCACAGATTTCATGAGGAGTGCCCTAGAACGCGCTGATTTAGTGGATGTTCCCATGCTACAGCCCATGCCCACATGGCATAACAGGAGAGTGGGAGAAGCGGCCTTGGCTCGCAGACTTGATCGATTTCTACTAAAGGGACCACTGATACAGGAGCTGCACCAATTTAAACAATGGGTAGGAGCTGGAGGCCTGTCGGATCATTCTCCCATTCTTCTGGAGATCCTTGGTCCCCAAGCTAAACCAAAGGCACCCAACAAATTCAATCATACATGGTTACAAGATCAGGACTTCCACAAACTGGTTACGGAATATTGGAGAACCCATCCCATTAACAGAGAAGCATCATTAGCCAGAGGTTTCTGCAAGAACCTTTCGGAATTAAAGCACATTGTCATTAACTGGGCAAGGGAGAAGAATAACAGGGATGCCGCAATGCTCATATCCGTGGAAGAGGAGCTGAGCTCCATGCTTGATGACAGAAACCTGGGATTTAGAACCGCTGAAGACAAGGCTCATTTAATTGAGTTAGAAAAACAGAAGGCTTCTATACTCAAACAACGGGAGGAATCCATCAGGCTACGAAGCAGGGCGATTTGGCTGAAAGTTGGAGATGAGAACACAAAATTCTTTCACAATTATGCAAAAGGAAGAAAGGTATCAAACACCATCTGGAGCCTACCTATACCTGGGGGAGGGGTAGCAGAGACTTTCAACCAAATCTCGTAGCTGGGCACAGCACATTTTCGGGGCATTTTCAGTAACCCTCCTGGTGTTAACCTGGCAGAAATCATTGAAGTCGCCTCACATTTTCCGAGATTTGTTAATGAGGAGACCTCGGAAGATCTCACGTCCCCGGTAACCATGGAAGAATTGGAGAGTACCCTTAAATGGTTCAAAAAAGACAAGAGTCATGGATCGGATGGATGGACGATCGAATTTTACCTAGCTTTTTTTGAGCTGATTGGTCAGGACCTTCTATGTCTTATCGAGGAGTGCAGGACTTCAGGATCTTTATACCATGCCATAAACTCCACCTTCATTGCCCTCATACCCAAGACGGATGCTCCTACATCATTCGACGATTTTCGCCCCATCTCCCTATGTAATGTCCTTTACAAAATCATCTCAAAAATCATTGCTAACAGGATCAGACCCATTCTCTCTACCCATATTGCCCCTCATCAATTTGCTTTCCTTGAGAACAGACAGATCCATGAAGCTATAGGATCGGCTCAGGAGGCTTTGTGTAAGGACTCTGGACACCACATATCTCCACAATGGTTAATATTGTCCACTTTGGGCCTAAGCCCTCATGGATTTGATTTTGGCCTTACCCCAAAAGGCCTCATACCAATGGAGATATTTGTCCATCCTTATATACCCATGATCCTCCCCACTTCTAGTCAATGTGGGACTTTGGTCGTATACCCAACACTTTGCACTCCATCTGGTCCAAACATCTCAAGAGCATCCTCCTAAAGATTGATCTATCAAAGGCTTTTGATAGGGTCAGCTGGCTATACATCAAGATGATTCTCATCCACCTGGGGTTTCCAAACCCCTTCATTAACTGGATCATGGCCTGCATAACCACTCCTACTTTCAGCATCCTGATCAACGGATCTGCCTCCCATTTCTTTCACTCTGAAAGAGGACTGAGACAGAGCTGTCCTCTATCCCCGCTTCTGTTTCTTCTGGTAATGGAAGGATTGAGCCGCCTCATCATATCTGCCACCAGGAATGGAACTATCCGGGGTCTAAAGATAACTGATGAATGTTTTCTCACTCATCTTCTCTTCGTGGATGATGTCCTCATCCTCCTGGATGGGAGCATGCGGGACTCGACGACTTTCTCTCATATTCTGGCTCTTTTTTCCCAGGCGACTGGAATGCTGGTAAACAGAGAAAAATCCACCATAACTCTGTCCCGTACATCGGTAGATGAATCTCAGAGAGCCCTTCAGGCTTTCCCTTACAACATTCATCCGATTGATAGAGGGCTAAAATATCTTGGTTTCTGGCTCAAACCCACATGCCAACGCATTGCAGACTGGACCTGGTTAATCGTAAAATTGGAGAAGCGTCTTACATGCTGGTGCTACAGGTACATTTCCAGGGCTGGCAGGCTGATCCTTATCAAATCAGTGCTAGAGGCCACCTCGGTTTTCTGGATGGCTCTTGCATGGATCCCCAGACATACCCCAGCACGCATGCAACAAATCTGCAATCGATATCTGTGGGCGGGTAGCCAAGAAAAGAAAATGTTTGCTTGGATTGGTTGGCAGAAGATTGCTATACCGAAAAAATGGGGAGGTTGGGGACTCAAACAACTCCCACTCTTTGCACAAGCACTGGCTGCGAAGATGAGTTGGGCCCTGATCACAAGCCAAAATCTATGGACCAGGCTATCATACCATAAGTACATTTGGCCCCTTGACATCATGGATTGGATTAGACTCCCTACCTGGAACAGCTCTGGGACTTCATCTTTTTGGAAGGCCATTATATATTCAATGCCCATGATAAGGGATAATTTGGCTTGGCGGATCAGAAATGGTGCACAAGCGCGGATTGGTATTGACCCCTGGGCGGGCAGTGGGGGAAGGCATCAACTCCCATGGGATCTTGTAGAGTACCTGCTCTCTCGCAACATCAAAGTTATTGCGCACATTGTGGATCAAGAGGCCTCTAATATATTTCATCAAGCTTGGTACTCTCCACTACAATTAAATCTTCCTCCACAGTGGCATCAGGCTTGGAATTCCTTCAGGGAGGCATTGACAGAATCACACATTCGAATTACTGAAGGAAGTGACGAACTGATGTGGAGTCCATCGGATGCAGGATTTTACACCCGAAAGGCGGGGTACACCCTCCTCATCAGCCATAAGAAACCGGACAATCTAATGGACTGGTGGCAATCTATATGGAAATTATCCACCACCCCGCGCTCCAAGCTTTTCTTCTGGTGTGTTCTCCAGAACAAGGTACCTACGGGAGAAAACCTCTAGCGCAGAGCTCATCAGGGCCCAACCTGGTGCGTCTTATGCAAAGCTGAGTCAGAATCCACAGATCATTTATTTCTACACTGCTGTATCGGGACGACACTGTGGAATAACATAAAAAATTCCTTATCCTACAATGGGCTATGGCACGGACAAAACATCACAGAGGCATGGGCGGATTGGTGCACCAGGCACAAAGGCACGCAACTGTTAAATCTTCCGGCCATAGTGATATGGCATTTATGGAAGGCACGGAACCTCATTATCTTCCAGGATAAACCTGTATATTGGCACCTGGTCGAAGCTCGCACCATCGCGGTGTTTAAAGACTTTCCGGAACCTCCACCTGCTCCCATCTGTCGCATTCGCCCGCCCCCCATCATTGATCGATCTATCCCATGGGCTTACTTCGATGGTGCAACGAACCAACAAGGCTGTGGGGGCGGTATCATCATCCACAAATCAGACCAGCACTATTATAAAATCAAAGCGGGTTTGGGCATGGGTTCAAACAATTTTGCTGAGCTGATTACCCTCAGACACCTCCTTCATTTTGCATTGGGTCACAATATTGTTAGCATCAACATATTTGGGGATTCAAAAATCATTGTTAATTGGTTCAACAACATTTCAATCTGTCATATGCACACACTCAGCATCATTCTGCATGAGATCCTGGACTTCAAAGCAGCATTTAACTTAATCTCATGTTCTCACATCTATAGGGAGCACAACGAAGGTGCCGACAGATTATCCAAGGAGGCCGCGCTGATGGATCGAGGCGTTTGGGAAATTACGGAAGTAAATGGCCAGCAGGAACATAAATACTACCACCGTCCCAATATAGATCAGGGATATCAGCTAGCTATTGCGCCACAATAGCATGAAAAAAAATTTTGAATGTTTATAGCAGCACTTATGTATTTACTTTTATAGCACAATCTGAACAGTTTCTAAGCGAGCCAAAGGTGGCTTTTTTGTAAAATTTTTGACAAATACTAGATGACCCTGCGTGGAACATCAAAGTATTAGAACTTTATTTGGCATATGACATAGGCTTCACTGAAGGCACAGTGAACCTAGCATAATCATAGCGATATCAATGTAATTTTCTAACCATAAATGAAAGTTACAGATTTTTCCAGTGGAAAAAAAAAATTGGTAGCATCTACAAGTTAGGGTTTAAAAATCATTTACCTTTGAAATTAGAGATAGATTCTAAATTTCACTTTCAGTAGTTAATTTTCCCCTAATTTAGTAGAAGAATGGCCTTGCAGCACTATTGTTCAAATCTCCTAGTTAAGGGTGGCATGAGTAGAATACCATCTACTGTGTATATAGAACTATCACCTCAAAGTTTCTACCAACCCCAGGTTCATAAATAGAGATGAGGAGCCCTTGGGAGTCGCAACACTCTTGGTGCAATACCAGGGCTCAACACCTATGTCTCATGTAGTATCTATTCCAAGGTGTTTTTCATTGAGAGTCATACTAGCATCTCCTAAAGCTCGAGTATTTATTGAACCTTTCCATTGAATGAGCCATCCTTGCCTCACTTTGAAACTTATTATACAACAATCACAAGTGAGGTATATTGGGACTCCTCCTGTTAGTGAAAATACGAGAAGAGAAGGGGACTTAAGTTGTGATGACGATGGCATTTTATCCCAGGGTGTTGTTGTGCCCTATAGATTTAGCTTATTCACTAGGCCTGCTAGTTTATGCAACAATTTTCTCGCCAATTCTACAACAAAATATAGAGGATCACAGGATATGGCAACATGTTGAATATATTAGCAAAAAATCCCCCTTATGAAATTACCTAGGAACAATATACTTATCTCCAAAATAGTAGCAACATGACAAAAAGTTTCCTATTCGTATTAATTCTAAAAAAAATGGGAAATAGTTACAAAAATAGGCTCCTTCTTTGTTGGCTAGGTGAAGCATGAGATAAATAACAAGTATAAAGAAGGGAGTGCCAAAATGAGTGTCAAATCCTCACACACCAAACAAGTCTTGTCTTTGTAATGCACCAAGAAAGGGTTTTTCTTCATGTTGGTATATCATCCCAAATGCCAATTCACAATGGTGTTTGAGTAATCCATCTTTTGTTGAAAAAATGAGAATGGAATATGCTAGGTAGTTAAGGAATTTGAATGAATAGGTGTTTGGAGACCACTATTAGAAATAGTATGAATGTGTTTCCCATTTGTTATACATGATCTGAATTAAATTCCCATGTGTAACATTAGTTTAATGCATAATCTAGCTATAATCTTTTATGAATTAGTTATTGGAGCATTTGGTTGACCTAAATGTTGTGTTGATTGGAAAGGATGAATAATTTAGGAAGTGATCAATAAATTTTATATGCAAATTTTGTAAAAAAATTAATGAAGGTAGACCCACTCAATAATTTTCAAGCTTCAATTAGCTTTAATCTTTAGTTTGTGTTAGCAGGATTCTTCTCCTTGTCAATTATTGTGTATGTTAGTGGAATTCTCGAAAGAAACGATATTTTGTAATCTCCTGGAAAATATAAATTTGTACCATGTTCACATTCAAATTTACTTCCAAATGTTTGGTTAATTGTGTAGGTGGCCTTTAATTGCTTTTCCCAACATATCCTGTATCATTTGGCATGATCGGGTATTTAGCTGTTCTCACCATAGATTCTAAACAACTGGTAAGGTATAGCAAGCTAGTGTATTTAAGTGTTCAAACTAGAAATCAAGATGAAAGATTATAGTGAATTAATTTGTGAAGTATAAAGCATAAAAAAAAAAGGTGTGAAGATTATACTTCATAAGGTATGAAGTCTAAAGCATAGCAGACCCACACTATATAAGTCTAAGCAATAGACTAAAAAATAGTCTACTCACCCCTAGGCCCTCCCATGAGGGATTAGTCCTTGGGTAGGCTTTGATGTCACTTAGAAGGTTAGAGAATAAATTGAAACTACAACTAGTAACAAAATCTCAGAGACAGTAAAACAAACATCTACAACTGTTAACAAAATCAGAGATACATGTCTAGAAACTAGGCCGAACATCCTATATATACAAAATTATATGATTGGGGAGTAGATATGCTAAGAGAGTGGAGGCATGAAAATTATTTTAGAGTTAGATATTCCATTAATGAATTTAACTGAACTAAAATAAACTATTATACACAACTTAACTGTAATCAAAATGACACAACTGAATTGAACTGAATTGTTAGACACAACTGAACTGTAATCAAAATGACACATATGAACTGTAATCACAATGTAATTCCATTAAATGAATTGTAATCACAATGTATTTCCATTAATAGATTTGACTAAAAATTACATCCCTTATATACACATTATGTTCAGATATAGAAAAGGCACCAAAAGATAAAGTGATCTCGTATAAGTACATCAAAAAGGATAAATAAAATAATTGTTTATGTTGCTATGATAACATCACAAGAAATAAGAACACCATAATAACCCCAATAACAACCACAAGAACAATTCATTCATTAATATGCCACCTATATCAATGATCGTCAATGACATTTGGTGGAGCACATCTTGATTCCTCCACATATCTCAGAAATCCGCCTACATTGGATTTTTCTTCACACAACAGATCATCTGTAACTGTTTGAATATATGACCGATAAGTTATGGTAAAGCTCTGAAACTAAGAAGAAAATTTTTTTTACTTCTCTATGAAGGGGTCTCAGATTTTAGCTTAAGAATTCATAAATTCTGGTCATTTGATTGCATATCAATTTAAAATTGGTGTAAATAAAAATTTCATTTGCACCATAATTCCTAGCTAATGTTAGCCCAACAACTAGGGGAATACAGTGAGCTTCATTATTTGTTTTTCTATCGATAATTTCTTCGTTGCTCTAAAATATTTGACTTTGTGCTTCATTGTGAAGCACGAATCTGATTCTTTCCTGACCAAGGTTCGGATGGAACCAAACCTAAATGATTAGAGTCCATTTATCCACCATCTACAAAACAGGAAAACAATTACATGAAATCTTTTTAGATTTTGTTGACACTAGGTTGCAACAACTCAATGTTACAATGGTAGCAACACCCTGTTACAGTGGTGGAAACTCATGATGGAAATGGACACATCGATATCAAAATATAGAGAATATATTTTCAAATCGTCAGTCAGATCATAGATCAATGAACTAGAAACTTAAAAGTCTGTAAGTCATGTTAACTTCCTAAGTTTCCAAATTCAAGGCACGTTTATGAATAAACATCCACATTGTTAGAAACTACCATCACATTTTGACATTTGAAATGCACATCACAAAAATAACTCATCACCTTAAAACATTTGGTAATCGTTGTGTGCGTGTCCTTATACATCAATCACAATAGCTATGAGAAACTTATTAAAAAAAATGCAGGCATGGAAAACTCGAAGCATAATGCTAGGAAGATTGTATATATATATATATATATATATAATGGCATTATGGGATTTACAATTTTGGCATTTCATATCAGAATAAGGTCTTGTTCAAACAAGATGTGTATTTTGATTAAGTTGTGACATAGAAAATAGAAATATATATAAGAAAGAAGCTTATGTAGGTGCTGCAATATTGGAAATACATTTTCAATGATAGCAAGCTTATGGACATTATCTATTCATGAAGTTTTTACATTACTAGTTTTAGATATACCATAGTAAGAATTTTTGTAAATGTTTGTTTTGGTATAATTTTTCCACCATTGTAGTTCCTTTCGGAATAAAGGTGGGTGAACTAACTTTTGGAATAAAGGCAGGTTGTGGGAAAAAATGAGTAAGGGGAATGGTTTTGTTAGGGATTTTACCATGAGATCCCTCTTTAATTGATTTGTATAACCTTGAGAAGCCTTCCTCAAGACCTCTTATTAATTCCTCATGGTTTTTAGAAGCAACAGCCTTTTCTTCAATCATCATATCTTTGGTTTCTTCTAAACTTTCTTTGACACTTGCTACCTTTTCATTCAAAGTATTTACATATGTAGCAATATCATTTGCAGATACTTGAAGAGTATCAATATGTCACTTCCTTACATAATCATTAGTAACAAAAGTGTCTACAACCATCTATGTAAGAGCTATGTTTGTCTAATTTAGTTATTCTGGCACTAGATTTACTAGGTTTATTAGATTTACTAGGTTGACCTAGGTTTATTTGTTTACTAAGTTGACTTAGGTTTAAGATTAACCTAGGTTTACTAGGTGAACAATAGTCAACCATGGTTAAACATAGACAGTTATGTTTACTAGGTTGGCGTAAGATTACTAGGTTTACCAAGTTGATCAAGGTATACTAGGTTCATATGGGTTTACTAGGTTTACCTAAGTTTACAAGGTTTAATAAGTTTAGTAGGTTTACTAGGTTGACCTAGGTTTATTAGGTCAATATACATTTACTAGGTTGACCTAAGTTTACTAGTTTAACCATGGTTTATTAATTTTTCCTAAGTTTATTAGGTTTACCAACTTTGCCTAAGTTTACTAGGTTCACTTAGGTTGACCTAGGTTGACATAGGTTTACTAGGTTTACTAGATTTACTAGTTTGACTTAGGTTTTCTAGGTTGAACATGTTGACTAGGTTGACTTAGGCTGAAAAGGTTTAGTAGGTTAACTAGGTTTACTATATTTAATAGGTTAACCTAGGTTTTTTAGGTTGACCTATGTTTACTAGGCAAACCTATCTTTACTAGGTTGACCTAGATTTACTTTGTTGACCTAGTTTTACTAGGTTGACTTATGTTTACTAGGTTGACCTAGGTTTCTGTTTAATAGGTTGACTTGGGTTTACTAGGTTGACTTAGGTTAATTAGGTTTACTATTTTGACTTAGGCTTAAGGTTGATATAGGTTTACTAGGTTGATCTATGTTTATTATATTTTCTAGGTAAGCCATAGTCAACCATGGTCAACTAATCAACCATAGTCAATAATGGTCAACTATAGTTAATCATTGTCACCGTGGTTGGTTGTTCTAAACCTTGGTTGATCAATTTCAACGTGATCAAACATGAACAAAAGTGATGCAACATAGTCAATCATAATCTATCATAGATAACTAAAGTTAGATGTGGAGAACCATGGTCAATCATGGTCAACCATAGTCAACTAGATGTTAACCATAATAAAACATACTTAACCATAACTTGAACATATTTAGCTATAGTTAACCATGGGATACTAATCCTCCCCACACATGTTTGTTGTTAACTAACACAACCACATCAATAAAGTCATTGAAACGCATTTATTGAGGTCATTTTCCACCTTCAATATGCTTATCAATAGCATTAAAAGTTGGAAATGATGCCTATCAACCTATTTTAACCACTATATTAATGTTGTTGTGCTAATTTTATTGTTATCTAAATCTCAAAAGACCTAAACGTTCAAAACATATCTGATTGATCTCTAACTTTGAGATATCCATATTTATTTTTTAATAATTTGAATGCTATAATTTGTTTAGCTCTTATTAGTGAAAAATAATTACCTTACGAAATAATCATCACTATAAGAACAACAATCAAATGATAATCAAGTTCATCTAATTATTCATTATTGTAGTGTTTGGATCAATTGTTATTAAAATTATTAGGAGATATTTGTTCAAATATGGTTTCCAATCCTTTGTAAGTTTGTTCAGTTTTTGGATGAGAACAACACACACAGAATGACAACAGGGAAAAATTGTTGAAAATTTGTAATAGGAGCATGAATCGTGATTCAAAATTAAACAGGAACGCAAAATATTACATATATAACCATAAATATAGAGATGCAGCAAAAATAACACTTCATTTCATTAATATCAAATACTGAAATATGCTTACAAACATAATGGAAATAAGACTAGCTCTAGTGATGGTAGCTTATCTCTGAGAAGAGATGTGGCAGCTACATGCCTATGAATTGTGTTACAATGAGGCTCGGAGGCCTATTTATTATGGAGAAACAATGGACAACCATAAACATCCAAAAACCTAACCCTAGGAGATGAAGCGCCAAAACTATGGGCCTCGTTTGGGTAAATTGGCACATCAACTTCCCAGCGTCATAACTTTGGCATACGATCTCCATTTGACATGCAAAATACCTCATTAGAAATATTTGTCTGAGGACTACAAATTCAGAGTGGAAAACATGAATGTTGGCCCTAGGTTTCACAAAAAATGTCGTTTAGGGCCTCAAAATGGCTCCAGAAGTTTAGGACCCAAAAAACTGCCAAAAATAGTGAACTGTGGTACAATTAAGAAAACTGAAAAATGAAATAGACAATGGTGGGGGTCCAAGTGGAATAGACGTGTGGCCACCAAAATCCACCTAGATCAGTCCTTCCCCCTTAGGAAGTAATAGTGCCCATTGCGTTGAGTGGCTCCATGAGATGGGGAAACTTCTACTAAACTTGGTCCGTAGTGAACCACTTTCCTTCGTGCAGGAATTGGCCAGCTTTGACAACCTTATATAGTTGGATCTTCTGTTGGCAAGTGTTCTTGACCTGTGTGTCCATAATCTGATTTTTTCTTAACTGTGTTACAATGAGGCTCGGAGGCCTATTTATTATGGAGAAACAATGGACAACCATAACATCCAAAAACCTAACCCTAAAACCTAACCTTAGGAGATGAAGCGCCAAAACTATGGGCCCCGTTTGGGTAAATTGGTACATCAAATTCCCAGGGTCGTAACTTTGGCATACGATCTCCATTTGACATGCACAGTACCTCATTAGAAATTTCTATCGGAGGACTACAACTTCAGAGTGGAAAACATGAATGTTGGCCCCAGGTTTCACAAAAAATGTTATTTAGGGCCTCAAAATGGCTCTGGAAGTTCAGGACCCGAAAAGTTGCCAAAAATAGTGAACTGTGGTACAATTAAGAAAACTGAAAAATGAAATAGACAATGGTGGGGGTCCAAGTGGAATAGACATATGGCCACCAAAATCCACCTGGATGAGTCCTCCCCCCTTAGTAAGAAATAGTCCCCATTGCGTTGGGTGGCTCCATGAGATGGGGAAACTTCTACTGAACTTGGTCCCTAGTGAACCACTTGCCTTTATGCAGGAATTGGCTAGCTTTGACAACCTTATATAGTTGGATCTTCTGCTGGCGATTGTTCTTGACCTGTGTGTCCATAAACTGATTTGTTGTGGCCTATTCCATGTAGTCTGGGTTTAAATATGATGGTGTGAGAAGTTTTGCAATGTATGATGTGTCCATTAATGGTGGGAAGTATGGTCTAAGGCCGTCCACATTGAACACTAGGTGCATGCCAATGAATGGGGGAATGTTGAGCTCAAAATCATTGTATCCCACATCCTTGGTAATGGTGTAAGGACCATATCGAAGTGGAATGAGCTTCTGATGGGCTCCGTTAAAGCGTTCTTTCTGCAAATGCAACCAAACTTTGTTTGCCACTTGAAACTTGTGTGGCATCCAATGTTGATCATGTCGCTACTTATACTTGGCATTTTACTTCTCCAAGATGTCATGAACCTGTTGGCCAATGTGTTTTATGTGTTCAATAAATCTGGTCACTTTATCAGTCTCGAACAATACATGTGTGGATTCTATCTGTTTAGTTGCATGAGGCATGGCAACATCAATTAGATGCAATGGTTGAAATCCTAGACACGCTTGAAAGGGACTGCGACCAGTCGAGCTATGGAGATCTCTATTATAAATGTGTTGCACAGAGGGAAGACTCTCATCTGAGGTTCGTGGATTCTTGGAGTTGTACATGCAGAGTATGTGCTCTATCATCCTATTGATGACCTCCATCTAGCCATCAATTTGGGGATGGAAGGTAGCCGACTTGGTGAGCTTGGTGTCCAATATTGTCCAGAGGCTTGACCAGAATGTGCTCAAGAACATGTTATCTTGATATAATATAACGGTCTGCAGGATCCCAAAATGTACCCATACTCATTCAAAGAAGAGTTTGGTAGTTTCCTCTGTTGTGATACTCTTCTTGTAGGACGCCAATATAACCATCTTATAAAAAAAAATCCACAACCACAAATGCACAGTCATTACCATGCTTGGTAGAAGGGAGGCCAGACATAGTCTATGGAGATGGATTCCCACAGTTGGCTGGGAGTAGACAAATGAATGTACAGGACTTGCTTCTTAATGGTTGGCTTGGTGATGGTGTAGGACGTGCAAGATCTGACATATTTCCCAACATCCATTCAGAGTTCTAGCCAATAAAAGTACTTTTATAGTACAACCACAGTTTTATCCACACCAAAGTGTCATGCAACCTGACTGTAGTGAACCTACCAAATCATCTTGGCACGCTCGCTTGAAGGAACAAAAAAATGGCCCAGGTAGCATAATAATGCGTCCTGGAGGTGGAAATCAAGAACTTTCTTTCCATCTTCTATCATTTGGTATGTGGGGGTGAAATCTAGATCATTTTTGTATAGTTAAGATCATTTAGAGGTCTCGTGGCCACAAGAATTGAGAACAGTAGTGAGTTTTGCAACTGGGGGTCGACTGAGGCAGTCTACGACATTATTGGTGCTACCCTTTTTGTATTTATTGTTTAAGTGGAATTGTTGTAGATATGTATATCACTTCTGATGGAAATAATTCTATAATTTCCCTTGTGTCTATATAAACTTAAGAGATCAGTTATTAGTGTGGATGACCATCTCCTTCCCCATAATGTAATTCTTCCATTGCTGGAAATCCTGCACGATGGAATACATCTCTTTATGATAATTGGGGTACTTCCAAATTGTATCGGAAATTATCTCACTATGATAGGCCATTGGCTACCTGTTCTAGGTGATGAATGCAACAATAACATAGTTTGAGGCATCTATCTCAATTTCAAATGGCGGTTGTAGGTCTGGTAGCTTGAATACCAGTGTAGAGCATAATCGGTGCTTCAACGCCTTCTATTGGGACTTAGACCAAGAAAAATTTTCTTTCGCCCCACCATTAGTAATCTAACTAAAAGACCAAGTAATATGGGATAATCCCAACACGAACCTATGATAAAAATTTGAAAGGCCCAAAAAATTGTGAAGCTCCATTAGAGTGGTCGGGGCTGGCCAATCCCAAATGACTTGGATCTTAGTCAAATCGACATGCATGCAACACTCATCTATAATGTAACCCAAATATTGGACCTAGCTCATGCCAAAGGTGCATTTCTCCAAGTTGGCACACTATTTGTTTTTCCAAAGGGCTTGAAGGACATGTCCAATGTGTTGCAAGTGTTCCTCCCAAATCTTGATGAAGATGAGGATGTCATCCAAATAAACAACCACGAATGAGTTGGTGAAAGGTCACAAGATGTCATCCATTAGCCTCATAAAAGTAGCAGGGGAATTTGTCAACCTGAAGGGAATAACCAACCATTCAAGAAGGCCTTCCTTGGATTTGAAGGCGGTCTTCCACACATCTGTGGGCTCTATTGGAACCTGGTGATAGCTAGACTTCGTATTGATCTTGTTGAAATACTTGGCCTGCTTGAGTTGGTCTAGAAGGTTATAAATATGTGGGATTAGATACGAATTCCTGATAATTATTTTGTTTAGTGCTAGATAATCAATGAAGAGCCTCTAGGTCCCATCCTTCTTCTATACAAGTACAATCGGGCTCCCACAAGACGGGTAGCTTGGTCGGATGTACCCTTTTTGCATAAACTCCTATATTTTCTGCTTGATATCTTCATTTTCTAGAATGGAGTAGTAATATATCAGCCAGTTGGGTAGATTTTCTTCGAGAGTCAAATCAATAGAATTCTTGACTTGACAGTGCAAGGGCACCCCTATGGGTGAGGAGAAGATGTCCTTGTATTCTTCCATGGCCATATCCACCAGCTTCTACTGTGTGAAGGAACCCTTCCTAGGGGCCATGGATGTGGCTATGAACTTTCCCTTACTTTAAGAGTGAATCAGAAAGAAAATAAATTTCCCAGTCTGAGAGATGATCTTATTGCATTTCTTAGCAGAGATCAAAGAGATGGCAATAGGAAGGACTACCTCCTTCCTATTGAAATAATAACAGAGAGGGGTCTAGAGTCATATACAACATGCCACTTCTACATGTATGGTTGTCTTAATAACATATCAAAAACTTCAAGAGGAGAAACATCATGTTGTCACTCACTGCATTATGAGTTTTCAGTTGATCAAAGTAGCCAAAGAGCAGTGAATTTTGAAGCCATCTACCAAGCCAAAGAAGCACTCAAAGCCAAATTGGATCCTCTCCATCACACAGTGCATAGAATAAGATTTCCAACAATAGGTAGAAATCCAAAACTAGACACCTGTATCAAAAGTTAGAGCAGGTTGAAGATGCCCTTTCAAAGCCATAAAAAAAAAAAAAAAAAAAAAAAAAAAAAAAAAAAAAAAAAAATTGGCTAAGGTTCAGGCCCATCGAAAATTGCAATCGGGGCTTTTCTAGAACAACGACAGTGGAAGGCAGTGAAACCAATGATTGGCCGATCATCGATGTTGCAAATAGCAATTCAGCAGTCGGAGGCCTAGGCACATAGGGTATCGGCGGTTCATGATGTAGAGCACTGATATCGCATATCAATGATCACATGTGCAAAGGGGTGCACACAAGCACTTGGTCATGAAAATCATCGAACATCGATAACACAAAATCGCAGAAAAGTGGGATTTAATGTTAAAGCACTGGGAGCGACTGATTTCATTTGAAAAAGAAAATCAGTTGGTAAACCAGAGGCAGGTGGGCCTTTTCTCTCTCCTCTAGGGGGCCATGTGGTAGAACACCATTGATCCAGATGAGTCCACATGGCAACTGTCGTCAACATGACGTGGCAGTACAGAGGACATGTGGCATGAAAATTTGACATTTTTCAGGGATCTTATGGGGGAATTTCCGAGTGACACGTGTGACCACTCAGGAGGTTCCATGTGGCACTGATGATGTCATCAATATTGCAATCGATGATTACACAAAACAAAGCCCCTCCTCTGCCAAAGTCCCTTTCGGCTTGCGATTACAATATGTGGGAATCCCCCGGACGTGATATTTTATACAATAGAGTTAAAATTTGTCAGTTGTGTCCTTTCAAATGTTACATGCTCATTCAACACTCCCATCTCTAAACGACCCAGATTGACTCCACCCAAATCAACAGCTCCCAAGCCTCCCCCCCCCCCCCCCCCCGGCCATGTTTTGTTTATCAGCGAGGGGTGGGTCCAAAAAGCAGTTTCCCCACTAGGCCCCTCTGCTACTGTGTCCCTCTCATATCATTTCGCACCCCCACCCTCCCCCCCCGTTCACTTACCACTCATGCTCCCCTATGAAAAACACTCATCCTCAACTCCCTTTCCTATTTTGCAATTGCGAGACCCTAGGTGGGCCTGATCCCGCAAATCAATGATCGCAGGGTTCAAGGGGAGATATCAAAGACAAGTGTTATAAATCGTTGATATGCGGGATTTCATATAACAAGGGAAAAATCCCCCCGATAGGAAGTCTAATGACCTTAACACCCCAAGACTAAGCACTTGTTCATAACTCTTGGTCACATGAAGTAAAAGGGGATAAATAATAAGGGGCCATGAGAGATTGGAACTCGCCTGTTTTGTGAGGTTTTAGTGACAAGGGAAAACACAGGAAAGTCCTTTGTATTACACCATGAGCGCATCACCAGGCATATTAGGGAGCTGATAGTGTTTTGAAAATCTTTAAAGGCATGGTGGGTTGGAAGCTGAGGTATTTAATATGGGAGATGGGGCATTCAAACCTGGCATGGGCTGATCTAGAAAGGCCCTTGTGACACAGAACCAGGGTCGATACTAACAGAAGTAAACAGGGACTTAGTGGCCCATGAGGACTTGATTACCCAACACGGTTCCCCCATACAGAATAAAGACAAAGTACTACCCTAGGGTCCTCTATTTCAGTACTGCAACATGAAACTAATAGTTCCCATTCCCAACTTTAAAGGATGAATGGTTCAAGAAGTACAGGCAGAAGAAACAGGAGTCAATTGAGCAGCATAGGAGGCCATACCATGATAAAACTACAACCTGAATTAGTAGAAATCATAGGGATGTGCATGAAGATATTTTTTTGGCATTCTCATCTAACTGATTGACTTGTTTTGTATTCCTGTAATGTGTGGCCATTTAATGAGGCAATAATGTTTTGTAATGTTTTTTGGGCCACAGAGGCCTCCCTGACCGAGACAGCTAGTCAATTTGACAGCTGAGACTCGGCCAAAGATTTTTTGATGTAATGAATGTTCAACACTCCTCTCCAGATAAATAAGAGGAAGCAACACTTCACAAAGGTTGAGAAAATTCTAAAGAAAACACTACATCTTATTTTCAGATTGTATGGATTTATAATACAGATATTTTAGAATATCAAGGAAATGGTGGTGATTCCCCCTTCAAGTATTACAATATGTTATCCCTCAGTAAAACCCATTACGTTCATGTTTCTTCTATGTATTCATGCAATCATAGCTGCTAGAAATATTTCAAACTTCCTCACTGAATCATTTGTATCAATATGTTAATGCATGTGCCTGTAACTTCCTCACATATTCATTTGTATCAACATTGTTAATGCATGTGCCTTTTTGGATTATTGAAATTATATTTTTAAATCTGCACTACATGAATCATAGAATTCAGTCCCTCTTTTATCTATTATTTCTACTCATAACTCAAATAAGTGTAGAAATCCATAATGCTTCAAGCTCTATGTGTTGAAGGTAGAATTCTTGATTTTTTAATCTATATGTGATGAGTTTCTCTTTCTCTTTATCCTCTCTCATTGCTCTATAAAATCTTATTAAACTGTAATTCCTTCAACTATGCGGCCTCCACTATTTTGCGCATATATTTCTGTGATTTGTACATGTGAAGAAGTACCTGAAATGTATGTCTTACTCCTTTAGATGAATGAACACATTCCATTTTATATATACCTATAGAATATATGTGAGGTCTCAATTTTAATGAGAATCAATTTGAGACACTCAAAATCTAGATGTGCCCAAACACTTGCCTTGTAAGCAATCCAAGGTTGTCTCTAGGAGCGACAACATATTCTGGCATCGTTGCCAGAGGAACGTATTGAAGGATATTTCCCCTAGGATATGAAAAATTGAGCACTCTTTGCATAGGTGAGAAAATATGTTTTGATTGCATCCACATCACCTTGGCAACTCCACACACCCCATCATCATTTATCATCCTGGATTTTAAAAAGCCTCACACTCGTTTAGATACTTCTCAGTAGAAAGCCCCATTTGTATCGAACCTGGAGAAAATAATTTTCAAGAAAGTATGGAAGGATAAAACTTCTACTACCTGCACTACTGTCTCATCAATATTTGAAGCCTCCTCATCCATCTCTAAACCCATTGTTACTCACTACTCGGGAATTACTCCTAAAACCCTTACATACTCTACTTTCAATCTAGCCACTCCTACCATTGTGTTATTGACCCAAGTACCTCAAGCGAGTCTCAATCTCCCTCCATTAATCTATATGGTTTTTCTAGGTTTTTTGCTAAAGAAATGTACCCCTCTTAATTTACCTCAGCCCCTAAGTGCTATGCCCCAAGACTACCTAAAGCTTCTGCCTAGGTTCAATAGGGAGGATGATAACACTGCGCAGAGGCACATTGAAACCTTATGTGCCTTTGCCGAGAACATAAACATGGAACAACTGGATGTGATCATGAGACTTTTTGTACAATCCCTTAATGGAAAAGCCAGAAAATGATTTAAAGCCTTACCCAATGCCTCCATCACTACATGGGAGGAGCTTTAAAACTCTTTACACAAAAATGGGGTGAAAAGAGAAATCATGAATACCTCCTCATAGATTTTAACACTATAAGGAAAAGGCCAAAAGAGGATATCTCAGAATTTATAAAAAGGTTCAACAAAGAATACAATAACCTACTGGGTGATATAAAGCCTCCTCCAGCTACTGCTCGAGTAGATTTTTTAGGAGCCTTTGAGTCTAACTTTGGCTTTACTCTAAGTGAAAGGAAGTATCTCACTCTAGATCAACTCCAAATTGATGCACTTGAGGTGGAAGCAAATTTCACCTTAGCAAGTAAGTCAAGAGGAAAGAAAGAACCTACTGAGAATAAAAAAGGGAAAGAAGAAGAAACCTCCTCGGGGCAAGCTAAGGAATCACCAGACCTGAAGTTGGATGAACTGGAAAAACTCATCAAGATTTTATCACAGAAGGTTGGAAAGCTTGAAATTCAGAACAAGAGCCTCTCCAAATAGAATGCTCAAGTCAACAACTGAGGTTACAACCCACAATATAAAAGGCCTCCATTGCAAATGCTTCTAAGGGAGAGAAAAGAACAACTCGACCAGATCCCTCATCCTCTGTAGTTAGAAGATGATCCCAATGAACAATCGTCAGATACACACGTGATGCAGTGAAACTTGTATTATGCTTTCTCCAATGAAGAACACGAGAATATGTCTCACGAGGAGGCCAGTCATGATAGAGAAGAAGCAACAAATGAGAAGGATATGGATTATTATTGTAAACAGTTAGCATATTTTATGCAAACACATCCACACCGAAAATATGATCTGAGATCTTCAAAGAAGAGGTCAAGAGAACCAGAACAACAAGAGGGAATTTTTCCCCAAGTTATTCCTCCAATACTAGAGAAAGGAAAGGTAAGCTAAATCTTGACCCTTCCAAGATAAAAGTCTCCTCTAATAAGGAAAGCAATAGTTCCGAGGGACATACAGAAAAGGAGGCACCTGTTCTGCTAAAAACTGCTAGTGGTAAGGAAGAAGGAGCAGAGCCAAGAAGTATAAAAAAAGCTCAACCTACATTCAATCTTCAGAAGGAGCTTGGAAAGGTAAAGATTATTGTCCCTCTGATTGAGCTTCTGAAGCAACCTACTTATAAATATCAAGTCTCTCAATTAATGTGCCCATCCAACTCAGCACCAACCCGTGATAGTTTCAACCTCCAAGAGGATAGGTCAATGGTTGTTTTTGGGTCGCATGTGGAAGAACTTGATCCCTCCATAGCACCCTTCTATGTTACTCTAGTAATCCATGACCTATTATTCATAATTTCATGTTGGATTCTAAAGCCTCACACGACCTCATGCCATTAGTAGTGATGGAGAAACTGGGCTTGCAGATCACCAGGCCCTACAAGGACCTATACTTCTTTGACTCTAAGAGGCCCAAATCCTTGGGAATGATTAAGGATCTAGTGCTAAACTTGGCTCAGATCCCTGTGAAGAGTGTGGTAATGGACATAGTAGTGGCAAACATTCCCCCTAAGTTTGGCATGCTCTTATCTAGATCTTAGGGTTCCAAGGTGGGGGCTCTATCAAGTTAGATTTGACCTATGCCATTATTCCCACGTTTGGAGGCGAGCAAAGGAGGTTGTACAAAGAATCCATATTTGCAAAAATTTTCACCCCAGCTAAAGGCTCAGAAAACTCCCCAATTCATGGCATAGAAAGCAACCTATCCTGCCTTTTCTTAGAAGAAAATGAGATCATCTTAGAGGAAACATCAGTACACCTCACAAGGTAGTTAAAGCACCAACACGAAAATGAAAACAAAGTATGGAAATTATACTTTGATGGGGAAAACTCAAAAGAGGAAAATGGAGCTGGAGTATCGTTGGTATCTCTAGAGGGCAACTTGATACCCCTCTCATTCAAGCTGGAGTCGTAATCAACAATGTGGCGGAGTATGAAGCATTGCTCCTTGGGTTACAAAAACATATATATGAATATTGAATGCCTAATGGTATATGGAGACTCTGAGATTGTCGTAAGGCAGATCAAAAATAAATGCTAGGCCAAACACCCCAGACTGAGGACTTACCAAAATGAAATGTGGGATCTAATTGATAACTTCTTCCTAGCGTTTAATATCAAATTTTTTCCTAGAGAAGGAAAAAAAATGGCTGACTCTCTTTCTGTAGTTGCAAACAGTTTCAGGGCCCCTTAAAATATGCTCCTCATATATGAGGTAGAAATCAGATACAGACCCTCAATACCTGATAATGTCAAACACTAGCATGTATTCGAGGATGACGATCAGGTGAAAATATTCATAGAATTTTTTGGGGAGTTCACCCACTCCACCATCGATCAAGAAGAAGAAGCAGATCAAGAAGCCACTTTGTGGAAAGACAAAGTGGTTAGGCGCAAAATTTTGCAACTGAAAGGGAATATCATCCCTTGTGGATTGGTCCCACTGGAAAGGATTTTTAATAAGGATGGCATAGTCTCCAAAGCAATTGCCCCAGAGATAGAATATCAAGTAGAAGACTGCAACATTGGCTCAGAGGAGGAACCTCAGATCATTAGGATATCAAAAGGAATCCCCTTGCAATACAGACAAAGGTATTTAAATCTATTCAAAATCTACAAGGATGTTTTTGCTTGGTCTTATGAGGATTTGAAAGCATTTGATACTAACATCATTCAACATAAATCCTTTGAAGGGTGGAATAAAGCCATGCAAGCAGAAACTTAAGCAGATAAATACACTCTTACTCCCCTCCATTGAAAAGGAAGTAAGAAGGTTGCTACAAGAAAAGATCATAGTGCCTTTAATGTACTCTGAGTGGGTGGCCAACCTAGTCCCTGTCCAAAAAAAGGGAAGAGAAATAAGGCTATGTGTAAATTTTCAGAATCTATATAGGGCATTGTTGAAAGACAACTACCCGCTGGCTGATATGGATTATATATTGTAGAAGTTGGTTGGCTCAGCCAGAATGCTCATGATGGATGGGTTTTCTAGCTACAACTAGGTGGCAGTGCACCCTGATGATCAAAAGAAATTTGCTTTCACCACCTCGTGGGGAACATTCATGTATGCTCGCATGCCCTTCGGTCTTATTAATGCAGGGACCACATTTTAGAGAGCCATGGACATAGCTTTCATAGGGGAGAAAGATAAATTCATGGTGGTTTATTTAGATGATATCACCATCAGTGGGTAGTGTTGTCATCCTAGGGAAGCCACAACATAGAAAGCAAAGAGGGGGTCCGTCCCGGTGGTGGAATGGTTGAAAAAGCTTAGCTCCCCTGAAGACGGTAAGAAAACCTCTAGCCCGCTAGACCATGAATGAGGAGGGGGTTACCTGGGGAGCCCCCGGGGAACGGGAATCAGGGGGCATAGATCCGAGGAGCGAGGCTGTAACAGAATGGCTGCAAACTAGCAGCGACAGGGAGAATGAGAAGAAAATTGGAAGTGATAAGGCCAAACACAGACCAAAAAGCAAAGGAAGAACACTATGGATAAAATTATTCTTGATTTTAATGTTTTATTACTAGTTCACATTACAGGTAGTATTAATTCAAGTGTTCACCAGGACCCGAAGCTCCAGCAACTGAAACAGGTAAGGCTGCAGGAGTGCAAGCACTGTAGGAAAAGAAAGCAGAAAAAGATGGTAAAAGAAGGCAAGAAATAGTGACGAAAAGGGAGCAGAAGAGTAAGAAAAAAGATAGAACAGAAAATGAAAGGCCCGGAGGCATCAGCAAGCAAACCACAGAGAAAAAGGGGAAGAAAAACTGGACAGGAAAGTATGAAGAATTTAATCAATGCCTACTATGTAGAAACCTCGACAAGAAGTAAAATCAATAATAGCTGAATGGGAAAGGAAGTTAAATGCCAATATAGAAAATGAAGAAATCCCAATAGTAGATTGGGAGCCAATAATTCAGGATCCAGGCCATACTTGAGGTCGCCAAACATTTTTTAGGCAGACCATCCAGCGATATTGGGTAATGAAAAACTTTTTGGCCAAAGAAATGATAACTTACAAAGACAGAGAAGAGCCAAAAGTGGACAGGCAAGAAGAACCAAGCCTAAAAGATCTCTAGAAGAAAATCCAGTCCGTTCAAATGCAGCAATATCATCACAATCTCTGCTTGAAGAGAATGGAAAATCACATCCAGACACTGCTACAGAGTGAAGCACCCGGGTCAAGTGCAAAAGACCCAGCTCCAGTAGAATCATCAGATGATTGAAGTAAAAATCTAAATAGTTAAATTTTGTTATTATGTAGAATAGCATTTACTTTTCAAGTATGAAGCATATAGTAGATATAACAGCAAATATAGCCTGGATGATAAAAATTTAACTTTTTAAATTTTGGACAGCTTTTGATGCAGATCGGTGGCCAACAGACCTGGTTTCCTGCGTGCAAGTTGAGGCCACCAGAGGTATTTTGATAGGCATATTTTACAACCTGTTATGGAAAATTAATAGAAAAAAGTAAGTACTACCAAGCTTACACAAAAAAATATGGTTACAAACTTATTATTTTAATTTATATGGTAAAAAGGATCTTAATTTATAGCTACTATTTATATCTTATATATTTAATGTGATAGAGGTGTAGATATATCTCAAAAGTAATTATAATCTTTTTTCTTTTAGATTTAATCAAAACTATGTTATAAAATTAAATTCAAATAAAATATTTTGATTGTGAAATGAGAGGTGGATTTTGGGCATGTTGTATTGATGAATCATGGTATTAGCTCATGGTATTTTAACCAAGCCTATTTACCGGTTAATAATATCTATAGCAAAGTGGAGGTTTTATGTGCTTATTAATTAAATATAAATATGGTTACAAAACCATTATTCTATTTTATAAGGTAAAATGAATCTTAATTTATTGTTTCTACTTATATGTTATACATTTAAATGTAATTTGTATATTATGATTTTTTATTTGAAAAGTTATTCATAATTTTATTAATAAAAACAAAACTACAATGTAACAAATTGAATTTTATTATTTTTATTACTTTAATTTTTTAAAGGCACTACAACATCTCCCCTTAGGGCGGGGGAGGGGGGACCTCTATATTACTTTTAACATACATGTAAATGTTTACCAATCCTTTACGTATGATAAAATGAGACATATTAATTTAAATTCAACATATTAAATGTTAAACTTTCTTACGTTGCACCTACACATCACCCCTATATTCACATTTTTCTCTTAGAATAGTCACAATAATCCTACACTTCTTAGCTCTTCACTTTAAATGTCAACCCGGGGCTTTTCACAAACTTGAAGGGTAACAATCACTATATGCCCAAACTACACCGATGAATTTGTCTACAATAAGAGTCAACTACTTATAGAAAATATGAAATATTAGTGCCAAAAAGGCTATGAATTAACCATAGAAAATAATCAAAGCAATTTTTAGAAGGCTAAGGAACTTCGTGACCAATCCATGTTTTTTTCTTAGTGAAAAGCTAAGGTAGAGATGTGCAAAAAGAATACTATAAAATTGCAAATCTAGGTGAGTTGATGTGGGTTGTTTGGTATACTCTAAATCAAGTTGCAACCATCAAAGCAAAATAAATCCTACTTATACCTATTATACTGTATAAGTTGAACTGAATTGAAGGATAATAAAGCAAGTAAATCCCTTGTGAAACAAATATGAAGTAAACCATGGTCTAACACACTCTTCTTGATAACAACCATTGATTTATAAATGCAATAAAACAAATCTGGGAACACTACTAGGAACTATAATGTATAGGAAAACAAACAATTATGTAATAAAATGTATAGGAAATTAAAAAAATGCTATAGGAAAGATAGAATCCCATCATAGACATGGAATGCTTGGGAAATCTATTAAATCGTGCAAGATGTGAAATATTTTGTTAAATAAACTTGACCTTGCCATGGAGTTGAGGTTGTGTTAACAGTTATGGTTAACCATTGTAGTGTTTTGGGCACCCAGTATTGGTGACCCACGGTATAATGCTCATGGTATTACATGAAGTTGAAGTCCTTAAAAGGTTTGTGCATTCTCCATTGTGGTGAGTCAAGGTTGTGCAGTGAAAGATCAAGTTGTTCATTGGTATGGCTGTATTTTAACCAAGGGAAATAATATATCTATTGTTGGTTGGTTTTTCCACAATTGGAATTTTCCAATGTAAATCATAATGTACATGGTTTGAATGTTTGTTGCTTGTGTATTATATTTATTTTTCTCATAATATTCTAAATCCTAACAAGTGATATCAGAGCATGGTGAATAAAGCATGAAAGTTTCAATTGTTCATTCTTATGGAATTGTTCCCATTAATGAAGTGACCCAAGAATGGGCTAATTCATTGCACAAACTAGCATCGTTCGTTGAAGCAGTGGATCGTTGCACAAACCGGCAAGTTCGGTTGTGCAATGGTTTGACCAGAAGAAAATGAAAGGCTTCGCCAAGGCATGGGCATAGAAAATATTTTTTGAAATTTTAAATTAGATTATGCACCATGGTGGAGGTGCACATGCTAAAGATGTCCACGATAGGGTTTTTTCCATGATTATCAGGCTGCATGTAGCAACAAAAAAAAATTGACATGGAGACTACATGGAGACTTCGGACTGTTGCATATGTTTGAACCCTAACTGCAAAAAGAGGTGGTGCCAGATTTGTGACATAAAAAATGGCCATAGACACTACATGTAGACATTGTAGAAAGAGAGGCAAAACCATTGTCAAATTTCTAGTAGACCCAAATCGCTATAAACGTTATGGAATTGGCCCCGATAAATATTAATCGTTTGCTAGTTGAGGGCGATGAAAGTTTTTGAATTTGCAAGGTTCCTTTTTTTTGTGGCTGGTTTTCTGAAAACTCAAGGGATCAAGAATAATATCACCACGAGCTGGAGAACAGGTGCATTGTTCCCAAGCTAGTTGTCGAAGCGAAAGGCCTTGTAATAGTAACACCATGGTGAAGTTGACAATGACAAGACAAAGGAAGCAATCAGCGTGTTGGTCGTGCTTCCACCAGATGGAGCGATGAAGAGAAAGTTGTTAATGGTGGCATTATCGTGATGTCATAGGAAGTCGGGGAATGCTCAGGAAGCACCAATGGGAGGTGGTCACCGAAAGAACAAGTTTTTGTAACAACATCCATGGTATTCTCTCATTACTTCCAAGTAATTTGTGAATCGATGACCAACAGTGTGGCGTAGACCAGTTATGATCACTTGTGCCACACTGCCTGCATCCTGTGTGCAGGCTAGCAATTTTGAATTCTAGAGGGAACAACAAGTCTTGTCAGTGTTAAATGGTAGGAGTACCACATACACAAAGGAAGACGATGTCAATGGGTTGCAGATGGCATAACATGGTCGTGTTGGCGCAAAATTGTGAATAGGTACGAGTGTCAGTTAAAAAAATAATACACGTTGAGAATGATGAGCGTGAAAGCCTGGGAACAACGAAACGCAAAAAAATCACTTGTGGGATGCCTTCAAGGCTAGTAAGAATTGAGGTCAGAATGTGAAGAACCTCAAGGTCTTTGGGAGTGAGAGAGGCTTGCTCTACAGTTTTGTGTGTGAAGCACAATTATGTGTCTAGATTGTTGCCCATGAACACTCAATCAAGATGTTGGTTATGAAGAAAAGGATTGTGGGTAGAAAAAAGGATTATGGGTAGAAAGGGCGAGAATGAGGAGTAACCCTATGCAAGAAATAAAACAAGATTTTTTTCGTCGTTTTCTTGATTTTGAACTCGAATCCTCATAGTGCAAAGGGATAAATTTATATTGTCATCCAATGAATGTGAAGTCACTAGTAACCATGAAAGTTAAAATGTCATAAAAATTTTCAACCATGCTTGAAGATTGAAGTGTTAGAGTCGAAGAGATAACAGTTCTCAGCCAATGAGATGCAATGTTTTTGGAAGCATTGAATTTGTTAAGCAAGCTATTAGTGGTGAAGTGAAAGAATGTTGGCTTAAACTTAGGATAGCAGCAACAACTAAAAAAATAGAATTAATGAAGTTCAAAATTTTTCCATGTAAATGGGCATATGAATGTAAGACTTGATAAGGCATGTGTACCCTAGTAAATTACTGGTAAAGTCTGAATGTCCACTTAGGTGATATGAGGACACATGTGATGGTATGATAAAGAATGTTGAGCTAGGACAACATGTGAAATACTCAAATACCCTAACGATGACTTGGTAGGGCTAGGAGTGGTGGCTAGCTCACTTGCACAGTTTGGCAAGATTTAGCCAAGGAAAACCCAAAGTCAAGTTTAAAGGGAAGCTTATTAAATAAACTTGACACTGTGATGGAGTTGAGGTTGTGTCAACAGTGATGGTTAACAATTGTGGTTTTGGGCACCCGATTTTGGTGACCTATAGTATTACATGAAATTGAAGTCATTAAAAGGTTTGTGCATTCTCCATTGTATTGAGCCACGGTTGAGCGGTGAAAGCTCAAGATGTTGGTGGGCTTGGTTGTGTTTTTTCCAAGGACAATAATAGATCTATTGTTGGTTAGTTTTTTTCCAGGTAAATCATGGTGTACGTGGTTTGAATGTTTGTTGCTTGTTTCTTATATTTTTTCTCTTGAACCCTAACAAGTGGTATTTATAAATCCACCGAGGCCTGAGATTCCCTGGACAGGAAATGCTTGCCCACTCCAACAACAACGATATACAATTCACAACTTTCCTCTTGAACTGTGTGACTGATCATTCTGCGACGCTTTGATGAGATGTTCAAAATGCATCCAGATCATTAAAATCTTTAATAGTTGTTGGAACAAGATGCTCAATTACTAAGGTATATTTGTTGGAGACAGTTCGTTCGATTTGTGGAAAAGCCTATTTTTTAGACTAGCAAAGTTGTTGTGAAAAAGCACACTATCAAACTATTGGGCATGCATTTTTTCTAGTCCCTGGACCTCCCATGGTGTGGTGGGCAACAACATTGTCGCAACAATGAAGCATCAAAAGGAGCGTCTTATTCAACCCAAGCAATGAAGAGGTACAATGGCCACACGAGATCTTGCTTGATTTAAGCCATTGACATTACTAGACGCCCTTGTCGCCACAAATGATAGACAAGTTGGGGTGGCTGCCAAGAAACAAAAACCAACCGTGGTAGCAAGTGGAATCCATGAAGTTTAATGTAGAGAATGTCCCTCGAACCACATTTGCAGATCAATATTCAAGCAAGAGCTTATGTAACAAGAAATAATGTTAGGTCCCTATACTACTAGTGTAACCCCTTATTGTTATTAATACAACCCCCTTATTGTCATTATTGTGCCCCACAGAAGCCCACTATTGTTTATTGTGCCCTTACATTATTATTGTTATGTCGGCTCTGGTTATATTATGGCCCCTTAGGCTCCTATATATAGAAAAGAGGTCTGGTCATTTGTATCATCCAATAATTGTTCATTTGTGTAATGTAAAGGAGGTTGCCCCCTCGAAGAGGCTGAATTCTAAGGCGCTGATCTATCTTTTCTATCTTTTTGTGAGTTGGTTTCATAACATTTGGTATCAGAGCTTTGGATTCTAAGGTATTGCTGATCCAAACAAGTCATCATGACATTTTTCCTATAATTTTTTTCTACAACGTTTCAGAAGCAAAAAAAAAAACCCATTTGAGAAGAAATCGGTTTGAACCTCAAGTTCGAATTTCAGATCTTGTCTCGCTATATTTTCGTAGATATGATCTGAGGAAGTCAGAGATTTTGCACTCCCGAATTACATTCCAAACAAGTGACCTTGAGAAAATTGTCATAACTTTTGCTTTGAGCATTGGATTGAATTTTCATAAGAAGTTATAGAAAGAGAACGCACTGTAGTTTTATAGGTACCATTTTTAGAACCGAAGGTTGAAACAGTGACCCGTGGCACGTTGTACAAGTTTTCTCTACTAAACAAGTCTATAATCAAGGCACCGTGAGAGATTTGGCATAACTCTTTCTTGGACAATCACATTATGATCAAACTTGTGGGGTTAGAAAGAGAAATCAGAGAGCTACAGCAAGAAGAAATTTCAGAACTTGGAGATCTGAAATTACAGAGTTACCGTCGTTTCAAAATCGAGCTCCTAAAATCAAGAAAAAACGATATGAAGAAGTTTGATGGCAAGGATCTGGTTAATTTGATACTTCAGATGGAGCAATATTTTGATCTACATGGTGTACCACTGTTACAAAAGGTATGCATTTCATCTTCATATTTAGAATCGGATCAATTTTTATGGTATAAAGGGCTTTGTTCTAGTAAACAACTTGTTATTTGGTCAATTTTCACGGAGGAAATGATAGCACATTATGAGGATACAAAGAGAAACACCTTTTTTAGAGTAACACCACAACAATTAGAAGAAAAAAGAGAAAAATGGCTTTGTTACAAAGTGAAAAGCAAAATTATGTCAACAAGGAAGTCAAAATTATGGTAACAAGGAAGTTTACCCCTCACAACTATAAAGATGGAAGTGTCGTTTCTCCTAACCTTCGACAACTTACAAGGGTTACACCACAACAATTGGAAGAAAAAAGAGACAAAGGGCTTTGTTACAATTGTGATAACAAATACATTAAAGGTCATAAGTGTGCTGAGAAGAAATTATTTTACATTGATTGTGGATAGGAGGAAGGAAATGATCAAGAAACGTTAAAAGAAGAGTATATATACCAAAAACCAACACCAAAGAAAGAAGAAATGAATCCGACCATATCTTGAAATGCATTGGCCGGAATTACCACTCCTTAAACTATCAAAATAGAAGGACATATCAAGAAAAAAAATGTTCAAGAAGTGAAAGATCACATTGAGCATCAAGAAATGAATCTAACCATATCTTGTAATGCATTGGAGGAAATTACCACTCCTCAAACTCTCAAGATAGAAGGACATATCAAGAAGAAAAAGATTAAAGCATTGAAATATCACATCGAGCATCGACAACAAGTTCTCCAACTTTTAAAGGATAACGCCACTTTGGTGCAAAATCGAATGAAACAACAGGCAGATCAACAACAAAGTCAAAGAAGTTTTGATGTAGGCGATTGAGTATGTTTACATATACATCTCAAGCAAGCTACTTATGAGAAGGAAATTTTGGCAATACTACATGCACTTAAGAAATTGCGAACTTACCTAATGAAAAGACACTTCAAAATAAAAATGGATCATGATAGTCTTAAATACTTTTTAGAACAAATATTATCTTTAGAAAAACAGAAAAAAATGGGTCACAAATATCTTGGATTATGACTTTGAAATCATCTACAAAAAAAGGGAAGAAAAATGTTGTTGCAGATGCACTATCAAGAAAGGATGAGGATGTAGAAGCATTGTTTGTACTATTTCTATTTATCCAACCAAATTTAATAAACAAAAGAAGGGATGAGTGGAAGAATGGTGAAGCAGGGTGGGAACTCATTCAAAAGTTTCTGAAGATCTCAGTTCCAACAATATGGCCAAAACTTGACGAGGAAGGAAAAATCATATTGGAACTTGAAGTATTCACAAAACCGATAAATCGACAGCTATGAAATCGATCAATTTCAAATAATCTCATCAAGTGGAAAAACTTATTCGCTAGAAATTCCAAATGGAAGGATGAGAATTTTATACAGACGTATCAAGAACTAGTCAAGCATTGAGGACAACACTTTTTGAATGAGAGAGGCATGTTAAGTCTCTATACTACTAGTGTAACCCCTTATTGTTATTATTGTGCCCCATAGAAACCCACTATTGTTTATTGTGCCCTTACATTATTATTGTTATGTCGGCTCTGATTATATTATGACCCCTTAGACTCCTATATATAGAAAGGAGGTCTGATCATTTGTATCATCCAAGAATTGTTCATTTGTGTAATGTAAAGGAGGTTGCCCCCTCGAAGAGGTTGAATTCTAAAGCGTTGATCTATCTTTTCTATTTTTTTGTGAACTGGTTTCATAACAAAGATGCTCGTACCTAGAAAAATGTTTCACATAAATCTCTATGCATAGATCAAATTGTCAAAAAAGGGCTCCATGCATCATGCAATGAACACAAAATTGTTGGTAACCATGAGGTTTACAATGGTATATGGCTTGCATATAAATTTGACATTTTTATCATTTATCATATTCTTGAAAGTGATGGGTTGTTATTTTAATGCTAGAGGGCTTCGTATGAAAAGTTAATATATAATATCTATATATTAATATATATATATATATATATAATGACCCACACACACATATATGTGTCGGGTCATAAAATTTTCAAGAGGAAGAGCATGCTTGAATTTTGGTCTAGAAATAATGTGGAATGAGAGAATGTTGGCTTAAACCCAGAGTATCAATAACAACTATATAAAAAAAAGAATAATGGAGTTAAAAAAAATTCATGTAAATGAGCATACGACTATAAGACATAATAAAGCATGCATACCCTAGTGAATCACTAGTAAAGTTTGAATGTACACTTAGGCGATATGGGGACACATATGATGGTATGATAAAGCATGTTGAGCTAGGACATGTGAAATTTTCAAATACCCTGACAATGACTTGGTAGGGCTGAAAGTGAGTAAATCACTAGTAAAGTTTGAATGTCCACTTACGTGATATGGGGCGTGATATGGGGACACATGTGATGGTATGATAAAGTATGTTGAGCTAGGACATGTGAAATTTTCAAATACCCTGACAATGACTTTGTAGCGATGGAAGTGAGTAAATCACTAGTAAAGTTTGAATGTCCACTTAGGTGCTATGGGGACACATGTGATGGTATGATAAAGCATATTGAGCTCTATATAAAGCAAGTACCCTGAAAATGACTTGGTAGGACTGGAAGTGAGTAGTGACTAGTTCACTTGCGCAGTTTGGCTAAATTTTATCAAGGAAAACCCAAAGTCAAGTTTAAAAGGGGGATTGTTAAATAAACTTGACCTTGCCATGAAGTTGAAGTTGTGTTAACATTTATGATTTTTTGGGCACCCAGTATTGGTGACCCATAGTGATATGCTCATGGTATTACATGTAGTTGAAGCTGTTAAAAAGCTTGTGCATTCTCCATTGTATTGGAGCAGTGAAAACTCAGAGTGTTGGCCGGCTTGGTTGTGTTTTAGCCAAGAACAATAATAGATCTATTGTTTGCTAATTTTCTCCCAATTAAAATTTCCAATGTAAATCATAATGTACACGGTTTAAATGTTTGTTACTTGTGTATTATATTTATTTCTCTCATAATATTCTAAATCCTAACATGTTTATGTCATAAAAAAAAATAACTACACCACATAAACTTCTTGCTGCAAAGATGCTGCAGGCAACAAAGAAAGCTTAAATGATTATAATCATATGCACACAAGTACAAGAGGCCCTTTAGAGTGTCCACGTGTGGGCCCTACTCAAGGTCCTCACATGGAACCTATGAACAACTAACTATAACCAGCTGAAAAATAATACTTTTCCATTAACACATCATCGAAACAATTACAATTATTAAAAAATCTAAGTTTTCTAGGCACCAGTGCAGCAGCGTGTTCAAATGATTATTAGAAAAGACTTTGAGGTTGATCCTTGAGTTCCTATTGTACAAAGTAATCATGATTTTAGCCCTTCATCACACAAAATAATCATGATTTTGGCCCTTCATCACACCTTGATTCAAGGGCTATGCTTACCCCAAATCTTGAGAATTGAGGACCATGGTTCTAGGAGCCAATTCCTTTAACAAATCCTGTTCCTTAGCTCTTGTAGTGCACACAAGTGGATTAGAGGTGCCTTGAAAGATTTGTCAGCTTTTGGAGGAGGAGAAAGGAGAAAAGATCTCTTCTTTTTCTCAGTGCGTCCAGCAGAGGTCCTCGTATGAAACCAATCCGCTTGGGTTAGCCTAACATGCATATTTATCATGAAGTCAAATATTAATAATCACAACATACTCGTCTAATTAACCATTTCAAATCGCTAAGATTTAAATGGAAAAAGCGTTCAAATCGCTAAGATTAAAAAAATGTTTTTGCCAAATACGAAGAGATCAAAAAGGTTTGGATGGGCCGCCTTATAGTCTACAATATGGGGCCTATCATCACCCGGGCCCCCGTCCCCCCAACTTAATGTTTTGCACATCCTTGTGCAGCAAAATTGTGGTTGAAATCCCCCCCAGACTACTGCTGTCGTTCCTTGCACCATTGCCTGATATCCCATACTATGTATCTTGTAATGGATCCCTGCTTGTGATAATCAACAGTCTGCACAGCCTCTATCCAATTTCCCTTCTCTTTTCCTTTATCGACATCTGCTGGTGGTGAACACTGTAAAAGAGGAGGGTTGAATCTTAAGCCCAATTCAGTTCACCTTTGACCTCTTGAGGATTGCCTTGTAGATTGTGGCTCTAGAAAGAAGGCTTTTAGGGTACAAAGTGAATTGAGGATCTTTGATTTACAGTCCACGAGCGAGTGATTGCCATCTCTTTTGGCAGGCCTAAACTGCTTCATTTCCTAGCAACTTTAAGGTGTCTTCCAAATGGCAAGTGGGTTTGCGTTGCTTTTCCCCCAAATTTGGGTCTACACCTATGTCTGAGGCAAAGGTTTTATGGAGGGCTATTATGTCTCTTGGCTTTGGAACCTCAGCTCTGATCCATAGGAAGCTGTGTAGCTCTTCCTCCTAATATTTATTTAACATTGTTGCCCTCAATATCAAGGCCATGATTTTCTAATGTGATTTTTTTAATTAATATGGTTCATGTTAAAAATATGACACATCTAACCCACCTGGACTGCAAAAATCATTATTCAAGCTAATAATAAAATGGCAGGAACCAAATAAACAAACCTCTACTTTAGTTAGGTAAGGGAATATACAAACAAAATTTATAATTATAACCAACTGAAGGAAGGAAATTGTTATCGAGTATGAATGTAGTTTGCTCATTTTTGAGACAACAATGGCATACTTACACTGTATACAAGGTAAACTTTAAATGACAACAGCAACTCTATAACCCTCAAGTAATTATATCCCTCCCTACTTGACAAACAAATTGTCCATATCATAAAACGCAGAACTAAGATGATTGTCACAATGCAAGACCACATGAGTCATGCATGTTGAGACAAACTCAACCCGGAAAACATCCAACCAAGCAAGAAGGCAGCTCGGGAATTATAGCCAATGACAAAAAATATGGTTTCTTAACTTACAGTCCTTGTTATTGATAACCATTTACAATGATTTTGAACCGAAGATGACAAAACACAGAGTTCAAATATAATTCCATGTTTATCAAAGATCTTTGCTCTCATTGTGACTAGGGTGGTTCACCAACACGCCATTTCCCAATTTCAACCAACACAATTTATGATATTTCCATAAAGGTCACAAGAAAACCTTGTTATGTTTTCAGTATATCAAATTACATAAAGCAGATATGCAAATCTTCACTCTTTTTTCTTGGAACATGACAATGAAAAAGAAATAACGATGCCTGTGTAACTGGCAGGGATACAAACACAACCATACATGCCATAAAGAAATGTATCAACTACAAAAATCATAATATTAGAGCTTCACATACCATTTGAATGCCAAATATTGAACACTGAGTTTTCAGATTGATATCAGTTTTCTAGTTTGCCTGTTAATCTGCTTGACTAAAGAGAAAATTAAGAGAAAGAGGGAAAAGTTTTCACCGGATTAGATATTTCCACAAGCTTTGTGTGAGCTCTAAAGACGACTCTGTATTTTAGTGCAAATACCAACAACGGGAAGAAAGGGCAAGAGCTCTAAATATAGTATGTGTTACGAAAGACACAACAGCTATTGGAGTACTACCGCTCCAACTCTCTATGTGGTCAGAATGGGTGGCAGGTAGCGTGGTGATTTGGCGCCCAATACCCGAGCCTTTGTATCTGGAAAGAATTCTGTGCCAGGTAACTCTGTCACTTCACCAGCATTTGTGACACCCACAGGATACATCAACAAATGGCCCGGCAGATCACGTTCCAAACTTTCACTGCTATATAAATCCCAGTATCGTTCTGCTATTTTGTTCACTTTCCTGATACATTCTAGGCTTTCGGGCTGAAGGAACAAGTTATCTAGCAATCCAGTGTGTTCGTACCAGAGAGACATCCTGAAACCATGGATTTGCCCTCTGGCTGGCTCATTAACTGCCAGATGATATGGTTGGTAAGCCCCCATTGCTATCTCAGAGTCTCTTGCACCATCCATGGAACGTTGGTTGATATTTGCTGATCCAATAATAATGTACTCATCGTCAACTGCATAAAAGAAACAAGCAGGGTATCAGAAGAGAGCATATCATCTTGAGAAATTCACACGAGACTAAAATTCAAGTATATCAAATCAGACTCATGCCACCAGTACATTGAAAAGTTAATAAGTTGCAGAACAGAAATTATAGAGCAAGAGGTATCCACAGACAATATAATAAAATGAAGACAAAAAGATTACAATGGGTTCTCCACCAAAATTTTGGGATTGCGGATGCTGCTCCACATTTCTGAATTTTGAGGATTGTCAAACGAGATATGGAGATGAATACTGGGGCATATGAAGACACAACAAGATTATATGGAGATGAATACTGGGGCTTATGAAGACACAACAAGATTTTAAAAATTATCAATGACACTGAAATTCATCCTAGAGTGTATGGAGGTACATCCAAACTTAAAAGATTGTCAATGAGTACAAGGGATCCCACGTTAAGAACCTTTCTTAAATATTAAAATTCCAAAATTTTAAATATATACAGAACATTAATGGCACATAATGTTCAACGTCAAAGGAACTTAGCTCAAGTGGTATGGTTCTTGACTAGTGTCCCAAGTAGCTCTGGGTTCAAATCTCTAGAGACATATATATTGGTTCTTCACAGTGCAGCGGAATCAAAATTCTGAAATAAATAATGAAATCAATAACAAGGCCAAGTTTGGCTGGGGTGTGTACAGAGGTTTTATAAAGTGGAATTACAATTCAAGAATAGATGCTTTAAGATAATTTGTTTTTCTGCATCTTTTTAAGTTAATACAGGGTACTTTCCTACCCACGTTCCCTGGCATCCTCAATGTACCCAGAAACGCAGCGAATGTTCCCAGAGCCCCCACACCCTAGTGTATTGCATGGTGTATAACAAACAAGTTGGAACCATGCAAACTCAAACACAGGTTTAAACCTATTTTTCCAAGACATTCTCTTTCCCTTTCTTATGTAGTAACCTTATCCTTACTTACCTTTACATGATATTTGGGGCTTTCGGGGATCTCCAACATGAACGGTCGGAAAACCAAATCTAGAGTAGTCATCGTAGACAGGCTAATTATGGTAGACCCACATTAATCTACAGCTAAACCAAGGCCCAACCCAAATAAAATGACAAGCATTTATAAAAAATGATGCTGTTGAATAAAGCAAGTAGAGCAAATTGGAATTTGGTGATGCATTAACCTAGGGAGTTCTTACCTATCATCATCTTGGCATGCACATAAATCATAAAACGCCTATTTTCTTGAGCTCTCTTGTAGTCAGAATCTTCCTTCGGATGCTCCTGTGGTATATACTCACCACTTTTCTTGATCTCTCTATTTGCTAAACAGAAAAAGGTCAGATAATCCTTGGGATCTGCATCGTAAATTTGTTTGGCACGCAGAGCTTGCGCAATATCTGTATACATCATCTCCATTGTCCTCCTCTGCCAGTCCAAGATTGCCTGCACAGAGGCACTCTCTGGTAACCCCTCTGGCCACATTGGCACAACAATATAGACTCTGAATTGTTCTCCTGCTTCTATCTTGGTAACTATTTTTAAAGACAATTCCTTGGGAATAAGGTGAAGAGCTCCTATGTCTTCCACCTTGATATCATCTGGCTTCCATCCGTAAGAGCTTCCCAAAAAGTACTGATTCTCTATATAAATAAAGTCCTTCGCACAACGGATGGCGTTGATATAAGCATCCTGGATACTCCTATCTATGATGTTATCCTTTCCACTCACCAACCCTGATCTAGCTGCATCCTCTGGTGTTTCAAGAAACCCAAATGCAGCTCCTCCATCGATCGATCTAAAGACTTGAACATTCCAAGTCTCCTGGTCATTTTCATATGTCACGGGCGAAGGAGGAATGATCTCCCTAAACTGTCTCAGAGGCAAGAGCAAATCCTTATGACCTTGCTTTCTCCACCTCTGCTCAAAGTTATAAAGCACATCCCAAGCAACAGACCCTTCTAGCTTGGAATGAATATCATGCCAGGGCTCTCTGGGCCCTCCTTTATCAATCGACCCGCCAGTGAAATTCGGCTGATGGAAATCAGCGTGATGAACAGAATCCAAAGTCCTAAAGAGAGAATGGAATTGGGTATCATACCTTCCATCACACAGATCGATCCCTCCAACAAAGCTCACGATCCTCCTCTGCTCTGAACCACCTCCAGGAAGAGGGCTGTCAACGACAACGATCTTCTGATGATGCGTAAACATTGTCGAGATCTGCAAGTCCTGCACGAAGCTCTGCCCATTATCGGGATTCCTTGGACACAGGACACAATTCACATCTGATCCATCGAAGTAATCCGAGGTCTCTTCATCATGGGTGGCCATCAATCCATCCTTCTTCAATAGCCCAACAGAGGTCCAGTCATCCCAGACAAGCATAAGCACCCTGACCCCTTCACTGGCCTTCCTCTTCAGAAGCTGACCTAGTGTCTCATCACCACCAGGCTTTGGCCTCTTGGAGTCCCTGATCAAGGTGATCTCAGTGTAAACAGACCATCCAGTAATGTAAATCAGATGCTGAGCATTGTTAATTGCATCAAATATATCCTCCCAGCATCTATGAGGCTGGTAGAGCTGTCCTCCAGCCAAAGGAATCTTGGGCACAAACTTATCAGGCACATGGGCATCTTGGTACAGAGTGACCTTACACCCTTTCCTATGAGGAAAAAAGGTATATGGGACCCCAGGGAACTTCCGAGACCTGATACCTCTAGCCCAGTTTGGATCACGGCTAACATCAAAATACTGCAATTTCACACGAATCCTTGCCCCGCCCTCAATCGGTTCCCTTTCTTCATTAAACAGCTGGAGCCACTGCTCGAACTCTTGGCCATCTAGGAGATCCTTCACAGGTACATAGGCTCTTCCGACCACATTTGCCCCAGTTCTGTTATCATCTTTAACACTAAAAACTACATTGCCGGCTTGGTGAGCACAGTAAATGTGAAAGGACTCATACCATCGTGGGCTCCTGGGTTCGTCTTGGATGATCCGAGTTTGACCCACTAGAGCTTTCTGCAGATGGATGGTCACGTACAGCCTGTTAGCTCCAATTCCCACGGTCTGTTCAATGCCCTGAATTAACTGTAACCACAGACAAACAATAATCAAAAAAGAGAAAATGAATCACAGAGGATTCGATCATTCTGAATCTTAGAACTCAAATTACGCCAGTTTTTAACCTTTCTGAAGAAGTCGGAAGCTCCTCCCGTTGCTTGATCGGGATCCTTCAGTGAATCTGCCTCGAAGATAGTCACATGGAGATTTCCATGAATCAGTTGCTGAGCCATTACTGATCACGACCAATTAGAGCGTGTTCTGAGCCAATCTAAAGATAATTCTTGCAAAAATGGACGGATCTGATGGATCGGGTAAGGAAGAAAAATAGGAGCCCTTCAGTGTACCTCCCTGCCTGTAACGCTATCTCCTTAGGATTTCCTTCCTATGGGTTCTCATTAATAGCAATGTTCCAGCAAGGTTCCGGGACGAGGGGGCGAGGTAGCGAGGGGGCGTGGGAGCGGCCTATGCAAAAGCTCCCTACCATTTTTTAGGAAACGTAGGGAGCGTCATGGTCTTAAAAATTTATAAATATAAAATATAATTTATTAATTGAGTTCACTATGACAATTTGGTTTGAATTGAAAAGCTGCAAAACATGATATTGATATGAATATCATTTGACATTATCCAAATTTATAATATCATATAAAATAATAAATTTAAAATTCTAATTCAGC
>APFE030281763.1:0-12834 GCA_000404065.3 Pinus taeda | reverse complement strand
GGCGGCCAGGGACTTTTGCCAAAATTGGCAAAAAAAGTTCTTTCACAGGTTGTAAATACTTCTTCTGCAGAGAGGTGTTGGAGCACCTACAACTACATACATAATGTGAAAAGAAATAGACTCAATGAAAATCGAGCAGAAAGCTTGGTTTATGTGCACTACAACTTGAGGTTATTGAGTCATTACTGTGATCAGGCTTATGAGGATCCCACATATAAAATTTGGGACAATCACCCAGAGGATGACAATTTGGAGGATGGCACTATACATCTTGAAGAACTGGAAGAGAAACTTATAAGGGATGAAGATGAAGCAGCTACAGCAGCGATGCCACCTCCACCATCTAGTAGCAGTGCTCGAGTTCCGAGTCTTGTTCCTTTGCTGTCGCCACCTCCATCTACACCCTCACATGGAGGTCATGTGCCTTCTAGTTCTGGTTGTCGGTTTGTGCGGGAGACTCCTAGAAGACCACCACGACCTGCTTATACTATTGGAGACTCTCGTGGCAAGGGCCACATGTAGATTTACAGTTTACTTGTCTTTTCTAGTTTCTATTAGATTTCATAACTGTTGAGTGTTGAGTCCTTGACTCTTGATTCTTGACTCTTTCATATCATAATGATATTTTTTGTAAACAATATATGACTGTGACAATGAAAATTTGAGGTTTGAAGTTGGCAATTATAACTCATTGGTAATGATTGTGAATTATGAATATGATGCTTCGTGAAAGACTAAAGTTGTTTCATTTCATTTCATTATTCATGTTTCATTTTATAAATTTATAACATTTCATATTATGTTAACAGTTAGAAGTTAGGACTTAGAAATATCTAAGATATTACTTCTTGTAATGGTTAAACTTAGCTTACAAGTACAACTTTGGTGATCAATGATGATAAATGTTATATATTGAATTTTCAATTTTAGAAGCTTGAAGTTGAAACTTTAATATTGAATTTGATGAATCATGATTCACGAGACTCAATATGTTGCAGTTGTAATATGTATTTTACTAACTTGTGGACATGGTTGATGACGATTATAATTTCTAGATGATTGATGTGATATGGTTCAATGGTCAATGTATGTTTTTTTATGTTTTTTATGTCTAATTCATCATTCTACATGTTTTTGTTGACATATATGTATCAAAAATTTAAAAATATAAAAAATATATATATTTTTAAAAAATCGCTCCCAGATTCGCTCCCAAACTGGGAGCTTCTGAAAATGGTCACTCTCACTCCCGTTTTTGCTCCCGCTCCCCACTCCAAAGCAACATTGCTTCTGTCGCTTGTCGAGATGCCGCTTACTCTGATCATCTTGTGCAACTGCACTGCTGATCTAGGTTCCTTGGCTAGAAACCCTCAGTAACAACTTCTCTGGCCCTGCTCTATTAGGTATTGTTCTGACTACAGTGCCTCACCAGCTCCACTCTGCAATATTCCTGCAGCCTTCTAGTCCCCAGCAACTGCCTCTTTGTGAACTGCGTCAGCCCTTCTCTGCCTCACGTTGGCTCTGCGTCACCCTGGATGGGTTTGCATCAGCCCTAGGATGCCCTGCATCAGCCCTCTGGCCCTTTGCGTTAGCAACGCTGGCCTCCCTGAGGCTCTGCGCAGTTCCCGACTTCTTCTGCGTGGCTCTGGCTGGCTTTGCGTCACACTTCCTTGGCCTCTGTGCTGCTAGAAAAAGCTTCTGTCACCTCAGGACAACTGTTTTTTGTTGCTATTGCTCCTCCCGGCTAATGTCTTTTAGTCCTCCTATGATTTGCAATCACACACTGATACCATGTTGAAGTTTCTAACTTTACTTAGTTTAGAAACCCTTTATGCATTTTTTCTGATTTATTCCTACCTACTTGTTATTTTTCCTTTAACAAGTTATTTACAAAGTAAATACTGAAAATAAACACCAGCGCATGCTCAACATATTACAGATCCACAACTAAAAGAAACAAGAACAAACACACCACGTGACACCATTATTTTTGGACTAATGTCCCCAGAAAAACCCAATGCGGGAAAACCGGTGCAGCTATCTGAGGGTTTTCTTATTAAGCAATATCAGAGTACAATCTGGGTGTCGAAAATGACCTATCCAACAGAGAATTTCCTTAGCACCTATATCTCACAGTTTGAGAGAAATCCCCTGGCTGAAACCCCAGAAAATCCTTCCGACAGCTCCTTAGCACAAAACTGCTCTGCAACCCTAGCGTCTGTCCAAACTGGACTGTGTCAGCCCCTCTTTGTCTCACGTTGGCCCTGCATCAGCCTTTCTTGGCCTGTGTCAGCTTTAGGAGCCTCTGCGCTAGCTGCACTGGCCCCTCTGGTGCTCTGCGCAGCACTTGGCTGCCTTTGCGTGGCCCTGCGTAAGTCCTTCTTTGCTCTGCGTCACCCTCCTTGCCTGCTGCGCTACTCTCCCGCCACAATCTCTACCTTCTCTGTTTCTCTGTACTCAATGCCCCTCAGATGCTCTCCCGATCACTGATTCTATCTCTCTTAGAAAACCTCGCTCTAGAGAATAGAATGACTAATCATCTGGTGTGCTCTCCAAGTGACCCTCAAGCCTCCTCTTATACTTTTCCTATTGACATCTCAACAGCCAAGATTAAGTCCCTAATCAACGACTAAGATTAGATCTGGCTTGACCAACAGAGAATTTCCTTAGCACCTATATCTCACAGTTTGAGAGAAATCCCCTGGCTGAAACCCCAGAAAATCCTTCCGACAGCTCCTTAGCACAAAACTGCTCTGCAACCCTAGCGTCTGTCCAAACTGGACTGTGTCAGCCCCTCTTTGTCTCACGTTGGCCCTGCATCAGCCTTTCTTGGCCTGTGTCAGCTTTAGGAGCCTCTGCGCTAGCTGCACTGGCCCCTCTGGTGCTCTACGCAGCACTTGGCTGCCTTTGCGTGGCCCTGCGTAAGTCCTTCTTTGCTCTGCGTCACCCTCCTTGCCTGCTGCGCTACTCTCCCGCCACAATCTCTACCTTCTCTGTTTCTCTGTACTCAATGCCCCTCAGATGCTCTCCCGATCACTGATTCTATCTCTCTTAGAAAACCTCGCTCTAGAGAATAGAATGACTAATCATCTGGTGTGCTCTCCAAGTGACCCTCAAGCCTCCTCTTATACTTTTCCTATTGACATCTCAACAGCCAAGATTAAGTCCCTAATCAACGACTAAGATTAGATCTGGCTTGATCCATGTATTTTGGACCACTCTAACACAGATTCATATTAATACCCATTAATATTTTATTTTCCCTAAGTTAGACTTAGGGACTCCATTAAAAATATAATTATTTTAATATCTCTTTATCTATTTAGAATCTACCCAAACCCTTTCTGGGTATTGGAAATCTTATGTGCCCCAAGCTCTCCACCAAATTTCGTGGCTAGAGCACATCCGATAATACCCCAAATAAACAATTAAGTTTGCAGTAACAGAATCATTCATAACAGAGGCTACAGAACTTCTAGGACACGGTGAAAGATGGTTCAAAAACAAGGAATTCCATAGTGAATCATGGAAAGTAATCCTCAGGAACCCAGGTATGGATGTCTCTGTTTTTAGAAAAGGAATTCCCATTTCAGCTCTTAAAAGTAAATGGAGGAGCATGCTTTTGATATTACAGAAATTTATCACCTATGAGGGGAGATTTGGGTGCATGTATGTCTACCATATACGTGTTGTCGCACGGATCGTCACGACAACGCTCAGATCAGGGGCTATCACTCTGATCCCTGATCTCTCCGTTTAAGCCTGTCTCCCACAGCTAAGGGGGGTAGACCCTGTAGGAAATTGGAAGACCAACTGTGAACCAGTTGGTTTGGGAGACATGAAAGAGAAAAGCACTAAATGGATTTGTTTAATTTAGTGGACCAGTGCCTTATGGGTTTGATGTTTAAACGATTACTTACTAAGTGCTGTAGAAAAGTAAACCATGTAGAGCAATCATTTACATCAAACAACTCGAATGATACAAGATATCCAGTAAATTCACAATGCTTTAACGATGATCTAGCAGTTTTGAAACTTTGAAAGATAAAGCTTGACATACAATCATGTAAATTTGAGCATTAACCAGATATTACATTCATGATCCTTCAAGCATGCCAAATCACGTGAAAGATGATAAACATTAATCAAAATTTTACCCTCAACAGGAAAAATAAAGCATGAGAAATTCCCGAGCTAAGACTACATCTGGCAAAAAATTTCCAAAAATATTTTTATGTTTTCCAGAAAAGATTTAAGACCAAAAATTTAAAACTAAAAGAAAAATCTAAATCTACTTTTTAAATGAAAAGAAATTTCTTTTTTTGTATTTTATATTTTTTATAATTTTAATTTTTTTTTATGATTTTTTAATTGTTTAAACTTAAAACAAAACAAAGCTAAAAAAAAGGTGAAAATCTAATCTAACTTTAAACTAAAACTAGAAAAAATCAAAATTAAAATCTAAAATCTAGAGTTAAAACCCTAAAGCCTTTTTTTATTTTATTTAAAAAATATTAAACCCTAAAATAACGCATATATATTAACAAAAAAGAACTAAGACCTAAAAATTCGATACGTAACTAAACTAAACAAACAAAAAAAGAAATCGATTTTTGGATTTTGATTTTTATTAAACCTACGCTATATAAATCGATCTATGCATCTAACTACACCCAACTCCAAACTTATATCAAAAAAATGAATTTGGTTTACGTTTTGCAGGCGGGCTATCAGGTGGACGCAACACGCAGGCAATCTTTGCTTAGGAACAACGTTGTTGCACGTTCCACAGTTAGGATGATGTGTTTCAATTTGAGAAGCCGCAACAATGGAGAGGTATGGAAGCGTGTTAGCTATGAGGTTTGACGGCGGAGGAGAAATACCCACACTGGATGGCAGACATACAACCCTTAACGCACGTCGTTTGAACTGGAGCTGATGGCAGTAGATCATTCGACGGCTGATGCCCACGCTCTTTGATCTTTTTAATTTAAAACGCATTACCTCATACGTGAAATATGCATATGATTTCCACGCGATAGTTTGCTGCGTGCATAGGAGGTGAGGTATACTAACGCATGGACAGAGCCTGAGCTGAAAAAAAATGCTGAAGGCAGATACAAGCAGCGTGGGAAAATTTAAAAGCCAGGGATTGGGCAGTTTTAAAAAAAAAACGTGAGTTTTCCCAGATGCATGGGCAGTGAAAGGTATGATTGGTTCTATGACAGCGAAACAAGAACAGATGGAGCTCACCCAGATAGGAAAGGGACAAAACTCAGAGGACGGAGGATGTTGCGTGTATAAAAAGAGCAAGACCCTGCATATGGAGCAGAGAAAAACTGGATGCCTTGTGGCTGTATGAAGAATGCAGGCTCTGAGAAGTTGAAGCCCTGAGCAGGATAAAAACTGAAACCAATGTGAAATATTTTTCCAGATCTGACAAACCCTAGGGCAGTGAAACAACGACCCTGAAAAACCCAACTTTCCACCTGAAATTTATCTCAGACCTGCAAATGGAGAGCAAAAATCCAGAAAGTATATGCAAAATTTTGAAAATGAAACCTGCAAAACGATTAAAAATTTCAAAATTATAGCTCTACAAAGCCAGATTTGTCAATTATTATCAAAATATATTTTCAGAAACTTCAGATTGCTAATGAAATGCTTTAGAAAATCTTTCATGCAACTTATAAAACAAACCAAATGATTAACCCAGGATCAAAACTAGCTAGGCTCTGCAAGAAAATGCTTGCGAGAGTTAGCTGGTTCAGCCGAGAACTTCCCCAAACGCCCGCTGGTTTTCTTTGATCAGGGTTTCCTGCACAGCTCACTTCAACCATCAATAAAGAGAGGAAAAACAGTACTAGATCTCAGATTCAATGGAGATACTTGCCATTATTTCAGAAACCCTAATACCATTCAAACCCTAGCAAGTGAACAAAATACCTATGCTCAAAAATATTCTTCAATAAGCTGTTACTAATGGCTGAAAATTAAAATATGCAGAAAATAAAATAGCTCACAGCACTTCCAAAGAGTAACACCAGCAAGATTTTGACCCCAAAGTCTTTCTTTATTAGCACCAGAAATTTTTTACAAGAGAGCTTCTTCAGCACAAAACTCAGATCCAATCTGATCTCAAATGACCCCTAGCACCCTATTTAAAGGAAAAATTCCCAACTGCTAGTTTGAGTGATCCACGTCAAAATGATCTCGACCGTCGATGAGGATCAAGATATCTCCTAATCTCATCCGTCGAATTTTTAATGCATTAAAAAAATTGAAATTCTCAAAATATTATTATTTTATTATTTTTTTAAGTTTTTAATTCTATTTAATTAATTTATTATAATTTTTTAATTTTATTTTTATATATAATATATATAATACTTTATTATATTATTATTTTTAATTTTTTTATATTTTTTTTATATTTTTTTTATTATTTTTTTTTATTATGGATCCTCAAACTCAGCCTTTGGAAAAAATTTCCCTAGGACCTAGGACTTAAGACCCATGAGGGGATTAAAACATTTCCTAACCCTCAAGACACTTTACATCATGACTTTTACAATTTTACATCTCAAGGGGGAAAAATCCCTTTGACATAGACTCTCATAGACCACCCAGTTCTGCGACCAAACATAATCCAGCAAATCAACACACTACGATTCTCCTAAGGCTCTAATGATAAAATTCATTCCGGCTTTGGGGTCAGGGTGAAGGAAAACTCTGCCGATCATGGATCGGTGAGACGAAAAACCTTCCAGAACGTAGATTATCACTAGAAAATTAGGTCCACCTAGGCAATTTACATACATGACTCAACTCTGCTAAGATTATTTACAATTCAAAATGCAGACTGGGTTTACAACTTAATATGATCAAGAGAATGATGACTGTTAAATGGCGCGGACATGTCGATCAAGCGCTATCCCTTTTGCGAAGAAAAAGGGGGTGGACTGCTATGGGTAGTTGACACACAGTGGTCAACATCTGGCTCTACTTGGGGACACGTTGCTGCACTGTAGGAATGTGAGAATCCAGAATCTGCACCCACGCAACACACAGCAGAAATAAGTAGCATCCATTCAAAAATCATCATATAACATTTAAGCACAATGAAAGATAAAAGCTCTTCATTTATTAACTATCTAGTAACATGAAAAGTAAATCTAATCCTAAAACAGAAATGAGAATGCTGAAAAAACAAGTAAGGTTAGAAATACAGGGGATGCCCCATGGCATCAGATGTGTTCAATATAGTGTATACTGAGCATTTGCCTGCTTTCAGGCAAATCTGTCGGCTGCTTGTCGGATGTGCCATGTCCAATTTTACATATGGTAGGACTTCTTCCTATCCGAAAATCAAGCTGTTCGCGGCCGTCTGATGCATCAAATCTTCTTCTCATTTTCTTTCTCTTGGGATTTTTCTTTGTGGCAGGCTGGATTACTGATGATATGGAACTTTCTGTTTCAAAGCTCTTAGATGAAGTATGTAAGATATGCGTGACATGTTTTTCTTCATCTTGCATCTGATCTTTTATCGTTTTTAAGTTTATCTGGATCACCTTCAATTAACCACCTTTCAATCGAACCAATGACCTCCTCATAATAAGATGGAGCTTGTTGCAGCAAACGAGAAGGCTGCTGATCTATTGATGTTTCCTGGTTTCTTTCATCCTTAATCCACTGTTGAAACTTATGTACCTGTATTGTAATGGCATTTATCTGGCTAGAGTGTTCAACTTTCATAGCACTGATTTCCCTAGCATGGTGTTCTTCCATATCTTTTATTACTTTATTGTTCTTTTCCTTTATGTTCATCAAGCAATACTGCATAGAGTTTATTTCTTCTTTATGATTTGCTTGCATGGTAGCCAACTGATTATTATGATCGAATGTCATGATAGTCATTTCTTCATCCATAGTTAATAACTTGTTTTGCATAGAAATAATTTTCCTATCATGATTAGCTTTCATGGTCGTCATATTTTCCTCTAAGCGTGATAACCTGCTTTGCATAAAACAAATTTCTGTGTCATGATTAGTCTTCATGGCCTCAATTTCTTTAGCATGTTGATTTTGCATGATCTCCATCTCCCTATTATGTTTTTCCACGTGGGTGCATAATCATTGACGTAATTAGTTTGATTGATCTCCATATTTTTTACCAGTAACATTAGTTCTTGTATAATTTGCTTTTGATCTTCCTTTTCATTGTCATTTGTCCATGCTTTTCCACTATCATGAATTTGATCTGCAATGGTACAGGTGGATTGCACATTCTAATATGAAGAATTGTCTTGGAATCTTTCACCGAGTTGGACCTTTTATAAGATTACTTTCATTCTGTTGCACAATTTTAGGGGCACAAGACAAGCTATCTGGATCACCATATCTATCTTTAAAAGCATTGACAATGTCTTGTAAAGAAGTGAAAGAATCTTCAGGACAATTATTAAACCAATTCAAAGCATCACCCTCTAAAGAAAAGACAAAAAGAAGCATTTTGACATCTTCATGATTACACTGAGGGGGTCTACAATATATGATCATTATACGAGTAAACAAGCCTAGATGCCTTTTTACAGCGACTGAATCACCACTTGAGAACAAAGGTAATTTAGAAATGGCCACTTCCGGAATATCATGGAGGTCATCAGCAAAATGACATGGTTTAAACAAATAATCCATGATGAATAACAAGGGACCAAATGGATGATAAAACAAGATCTCTGCTCAAGAAAATCAATAGATGAAGGAAGTGGAGTCGCCACTTGAACAATGAATCTAATTCTAGGATCCAAAAAGCAACCAACAAGTAGATATGAGGGAGGCTTCTTGTCTGGGAAAAATGAGAAAATGGAGTCGCCACCCAAACAAGAAACAAACCAAAGAGAAGTCGCTGATATGGCGAAAAATAAGGTGATGAAAAGATCAAAAGACGCCAAAGAAAGTTGGTCGTTTGACAGGCTAATGAATGGCGTAAAAGATGAGATGATGCCAAAATTTTTTGACTCTGCCAGCTCAAATGAAAAATAAGAAAGAAGAAATAATGATGAAAATTGAGAAGATGAATGTCGTTGAAATGCCAGGGACAGAAAAACTCTATCCCCGACAACGACGCCAAAAAATGTTGTCGCATAGATTGTCACGACAACGCTCAGACCAGGGGCTGTCACTCTGATCCCCGATCTCTCCGTTTAAGCCTGTCTCCCGCGGCTAAGGGGGGTAGACCCTATAGAAAATGGATGACCAACTGTGAACCGGTTGGGCTGGGAGACACGAAGGGAAACAAGCACTTAATTGGTTTAGAAGTTAATGGACCAGTGCCTTATGATTAAACGATTATTTATCAAATGCTGCAGAAATATAAACTCTTGTAAAATAATCATTTATCATCAAATAACCCGAGCGATATAAGATTTTCAACAAATGCACAATACTTTAACGATGATCTAGCGATTAAACTTAAAGAAAATTAAATGCTTTAAATGATCATAAAATTTAAATGCTGATCAGTTATCACCCTCACATAGCTAACTTCAAAATGAACATTAAGTGCACTTAGCTATAGGAAAATACCACAAACGATGAATTTTCAAATTATTTATTTATTATTTTTTTAAAGCTTTTTTTTTTTAATATTTTTTAATTTTTTAATTTTTAAATCTTTTATTATTGTTTTCTAGGATAAACAAACTAAAATTTAATAAAAATAAAACTTAAAAACTATCCTAAATTATACAATCTAACACTATAAAATCAAATTTAAAAACTAAAACTTTTTTGAATTTTTATTTTTTGAACTCAAAAATAAAGTCCTAAAATGAAAAATAAAATCTAATCTAAATTAAAGCTCAAGGCCTAAAGAATTTTTATGAGTTTTTTTTTCTTTTTTATTGATTTTTTTTTTAAATTTTCAATTTAAAACTAAATTTTAAATCAAATCTAAAGTCCCTAAAGGACAATGAAATTTTTATGCTAAACTAAAATTAAACTCAAAAAACTAGAAGGAAAAATGAAATACACAAAAATTAGACAATACCCATACTATGACATAACTAAACTAAAACCTAAAAATCAAATTTAAGATCTAAAGCCTAAACTCCTGAAACGCTGAACCAAAAAAAATAGACGACAACTTCCTCTTACAAATGGAGAAGAGATTTACGCATAAGCCATTCAACCTTTCCACTCAACTGGTCCGTGTGTTGGAAGATTTTTTTATATCTGTTTTAACTGTTTATGTGCATGAATCGATAGCAGGTGTGACGGCGGAGCTCGATCCACGCAACAAGCAGGTGGGCAGATCTGGTGAATTCGATAGCAGCGCAGGAAAAACGATCTTGCCGCAGCCTGGAGGTCACTATGACATGCAGAATGAGGAGGAAGATATGCGCAGGCAGGGGAATGAAAACGCACTGAGCACGTTTTGACTGCAAGCATTATGGTGGTAGCGTGGAGCGTTTGGGAGCAGCGTAATAAATTTTGCAGACTTTGGCAGCGTATAGGCAGAGGAGGAGAAGGAGCTGCGTGGGTATGGACGGCAACCTAAGGACGCAACAGAGAAATGGGCACAATGCCAGCAACAGATGGCAGCGCGGGGGTTTGAAATGAAGTGCTGGAGTGGAGTTTTGCGTGAGGGATGAGAGGACTGAGACGGATTGATTGAAGTTGATGGAGTAGTGATGAATATGCTAGAAAAAAATGCGTATGGCTTGCAGGTTGGATAGCTGCGTTGAGGCAGTTGTGCGAAGTGTTTTGCAGGCATCAAAGATGTAGCCACAACGTGGAGAGCGGATGGGCGGCTGCGGAGATGAGTAGAAACCATGGACGCAGGAAAATGCCAGCATAATTTCGAGATTTCTTCCTGCAAATAAGAATAAATTTTGAGCAGTAAAATAACGTTGATAAACCCTCGGAATTCTTCAGAAACCCTGCAACTTGGAATGGAAAATCACCCAAAAATAATATGTGCATAAAAAAATAAAAATAAAACTAAAACCCTAAACCCAGCAAAAAATTTACAGTATTTACAAATTGAAAGCTCTTAAGCAGCCAGATTTATCAATAATCATAGTAATATTATCAGAATTTAATTTTAATGTAAAACGTTTCAGAAAACCTTGCATGCATTCATAAAAAATATTTCGAATGATAAGCCCGGGATCAAAAACTGGCTGTGCTTTTTCAGAAAACACAATCTGGGAGTTGGCTGGTTCAGTCGAGAACTTCCCCTAACGCCCGGTAATCTGAAAAAGGGATTTCCTGCACAGCTTAAAATCAACCATTAACATAGAGGGAGAAAACAATAGTGAAACCCCGATCAAATGGAGATACCTGCCACTATATTTCAGAATCTAAACTATCATTCAAGCCCTAAAGATCAGACAAGATGCCTGTGCCTAGATCAATCTTCATTAAGCTATTATCACTAGGTGAAAATAAAATTATGCAAAAATAAAACAATCTTATAGCATTTTCAGAAGAGTAACACCAGCAAGATTTTTAACCCCAAAGTCTTTCTTTATTGCACAGAAATGAGTACAAGAGAGCTTTCTTTAGCACCAGACTCTTAGATTTTTTTCTGATCTCAAATGACCCCTAGCACCCTATTTAAAGGAGAAAATCCCAACAACTAGTTCGAGTGATCCATGTCAAACTAATCTCGACCGTCGATGAGGATCACGACATCTCTTAATCTCATCCGTCGAATTTTTTAATGCATTAAAAATTGAAATTCTGCATTTATTTACTCAAAAATATTATTATTTTATTATTTCTAAGTTTTACCTTAAGTATTTATTATTATTTTTTTTTCATTTAAATTTTTATTTATATTTTTTTAAAATTTATTTTATAAATTTATATTATTATTATTTTTTTTAAATTTTTATTTTTATTCAGTTATTTTTAATTTTGATTATTATTATTATTATTTATTTTTTTTTTTTTTTTTTTTTTTTTTTTAATTTATTTTTAAATGGATCTCGAACTTAGACCTTGGGAAAAAAATACCTAGGACCTAGGACTTATGAGGGGATTTAAAACATTTTCTAACCCTCAAGACACTTTACATCATGACTTTTACAACTTTACATCTCAAGGGGGAGAACCCATTTGACATAGACCCTCACAAACCACCCAGTTCTGCGACACAACTATAATCTAGCAGATTAACACACTAGGATTCTCCTAAGATTCTAATCACAAAATCCATTCCGGCTTTGGGGTTAGGCTGAAAGAAAACTCTGTCGATCATAGATCGGTGAGACAAAAAACCTTCCGAAACATAGATTATCGCTAGGAAATTAGGTCCACCTAGGCAATTTACATACATGACCATATCTGCTAAGATTATTTACAATTCACACATGCAGACTGGGTTTACAACATAATATGATCAAGTCGGCGATGACTGTCGAATGGCACGGACATGTCGATCAAGCGCTATCCCTTTTTTGCGAAGAAAAGGGGGTGTACTGCTATGGGTAGTTGACACGTAGTGGTCAACAGAGTGTTTTGCTTGTCACATTGTTGCCTCTTTGCCTCTATAGCCATCGCTGCTTTCTCCACAAGTGGATCTGCGAACTTGCAACTTTGCTATTCCTCCATGCGATCGACAATCTTCCTCTTGCCCTTGTCGCACACTGGTATGTTCTCCTCTGTTGCCGCTGCTACTTCTGGTGCTCTTCGAGATGCTGCTTCACGTTGCTTCGCTAACCATTCCACAGTGAAGCCGACCTGTTCATTGGGTCTGGAGAAACTGTAGCAATATCTCCATGGGTCCTCCTTCGCCCAATGAAATGCCCCATGGATCTAGTTGAA
>APFE030281759.1:48083-62584 GCA_000404065.3 Pinus taeda | reverse complement strand
GACCCCCAGGTGCACCTCTCTTCACGTAGTTTTCTTATTTAAGTATCATGGCTATGTGGAATGCTTGTTTTTTACTGTAGATAACCCCCGCTCTGCTAGGGTGTTGACCCAAAACCCTAGGGGATTTAATCCCTCAACACTAAATATACTCACACTCAGCTTTAAAGAATAAAATTCAAGACATGCCAGAGTATGAGAAACCAACTGCTTTAATTGATATGGTACCAAGAGCTATTGAATGATGAGGGAATGAGGTGTGCTGACTATTGCTTGAAACCAAGATTCAGCGGGGTCCACATATTTATGATTCTTCAACTTGTACAAATCTTCCACAACCTGAGGATAACTTTCTTGGAGGCATGAAGGATATGGTGAAAGAAAAAAGAAAAATCCCTCAAGTTTAGGGTCAAATATTTGCTTTTCAAATTGAAAAGAATGGTGAAGGGAAATTCTAGGGTTTTGAGCTTCAATAACAGTTTCAAAACATGTTTTAATTAAAGATTTCTCCTCTAATGTTCTTTGAATCGAGGCTTCTTCCTGGGGTAAAGGTTCTGTGGTAATGGGGGTAGTTTTCAAATTCACTTCCTTCCCCAATACAAAAGATGTAACATTTCATTCAATATGGGAATCAGTGGAAAGAACAATTATTTTAAATTTTTGTGCAACCAACTGGTTTGGATTAGGGGGGCTATGGTTTGGGTTAGGTTTTGAACTAAGGTTTGCACCATGGTTAGGTCTGTGGTTTGAATTACAGTTTATACAAGGTTTAGGATTAGGGATAGTGTATGGATGAGGATAAGGGCTATGGTATGGATTAGGGCTAGGGCATGGATTAGGGTGTGGACTAGCATTAGGCCTATGGATTGGATTAGGGCTAGGTCTAGCATTTTGATTAAGGTATGGACTAGGGTTAGGTCTAGGGTTTGGGTTGGAGTATGGGTTAGGGTATGGATTAGGGTAAGGTTTCGCAGGTATTTGTGACCATGGAAGAGGATAACTTGTTGATGCATTGGGAAAATTTTGTGGTTCTTGTTGTTGATTAAGTAATTGATTTTGCATGAAAGACTACCCTAGAGAAAAAGGTCCAAACCATTCTTGAGGACATGGGCATATATGACTCAATGAAGAGGGCTAAGGAGAGGGCCACTATGGCCATGAAGTAGGATGTTCAATTGGAAGAGGATCAAAAGTTTGCCATGGAACTAGAATTTTATAAATCTGTTGAGGAAACTGCTCAAGATAATAAACATTATTCCAAGTATTAAATGATGACATGGTTTTACTTATACCTAGAAATTGATTTGATTCCTTACTTTATTTCCTAAGTACCTTTAGTAATCCCGGTAGTGACGGAAAATGTTCTGTTGCATGAGCCTCTTCATAAATTCTACAAAATTTTAGGCTACTAAGTGGACACTTTCCAAGGAAGTGATTATTCATACTGTTGGTACAATAGATCAGTAGTGTTTCTTCATCCTTATTATGTTATTCTTGCAATTCATCCAATGTTGAAATCAAAGATTTTATAATGTTATTTTTATGTCCAAGAAAAAATATGAAATTTTTCACTTGTGAGTTCTTCATTGGATGCTTTGTATATCTCTGCAGCAACATCAAACCTCCTCATTGGAATATTCCTCAAAATTCCATTTTCCTGTTCTCAACAAGCCAACTGGGATATGTTTTCAGCACAGGGGTAATCTATACATATAGTTGGGGTTCTTACAACACCCGATAAATGAAAAACCTTCAAATAACCAAGATATGTAGGAAAGAAATAAATTCAAATAATAGAAACTTGCAAGAGAAACTAGGTGAAAGGAAAACCAAACAATAAGAGGTTACAAAGGTCAATCCCCTAAGCACCTCCTCAGAAATGGCACCAAAATGTTGGGTGCAATATAGGTCATATTAATGGAAGAACATTTAATTATCAATCTAGAAGTTTGTGAAATTCAAGGCGCAACACTGGAAATGCTAGAGAGAGCCCCCAACAACCTGCAAATCAAATTCTAGTCTAACTTGAGTCTCAATCTCAACAAATTAAATTGAGTCCTGAACTTCAAAGGAAACTTCAGAAATCATAAACACCAATCATGATAGTTGGAAACAAAGCTCAATATAACATTTGGAAAACAAAATACAAACATATACTATTATCAATTGTAAAAGGAAATCCTAATTATTGGCAAACATAAGGTAAATCCTAACACTATTTGATTGGAAACCAAGCAATCCCTGAATAACATTAAGAAGACAGACTGTAAATGCTGAAAGAAATTCAAGATCAATTCACACCATTCTCTATGTAAAGCAGGACCTTAATTTGTACTAATTTTGTCTAGTTCACATTTATGTAACAAAATCCTTTAAGAAATTAAGATCTGATTTACTAAAAGAATCATCAATTGTTATTAAATGTGTACACTATGTCAGAATATTGTCTGGACAAGGTCGAAATAGAAAACAATCTCTCTCTTTGTAGAAATTATCCTATTTTTGAAATAAATAACACCTGGAAGAAAACACATCAAATGAACATTCAAAAGATGGATCTATCAATTCATGAGTTACCATTTATCAACAAATGTATGCATTACAACAAGCTTTAAAATCCTAGAGGTCTTTGAATAACAATAAATAGTGCAAGAAAATCGAATTCTCAAGACCTCAACATGTTTTGGGACCAATGCAAGTATTCAGAAATTTGGATGCATAAAAATCACACCAACCCTTGCAGCTTGACATTGCATACCCTGTGCAAAATTCATCACAATCATTAAGGTAGAGGTGACACATCAAAATTAGTGCGATATTACAAAAACTCAAGTTCTAGATGAATCAAAAGATACATGGTCATTGCCTAGAGAAACAAAGTTTCATAAGACAAAGTATAAATCAAAATGAGAAATTCAAATCGCACAAAATATTTTAAATATTACACAACATGAATATGCATAATTCAAAGGAAGAGAGATAGATCACAAGCCTAACATTTTTCATACAAATTCATTCTATACTAGGTGACAATTTCCACAAGTAAAGTAAAAAGAGATCAAAATGGAAATCGCTTTAAGAGACCCTACAGATCTAACATTAAGCATGCCACACCACACAATAAATGACAAATTCAATATACTTAGTCAAAAAATCATAACATACCCTAATCGCATCAAATCATATTGGTGTCGAGTTGGTTTGGCAGCCAACCCATCTAGCTCGCACCCTCTACCAATGATTTAGTTTACACAGAGATTATAATCATAAAATGTATAAAACAAAACCTAGCATAAAGTGCTTCGATTAATCTTTTAAATCTCATTCTTTACATGGTGTAGGAAAAGATCAAACTCCAACAAACAGAGGGAGAAATCTATAGATCAACTATACTCGCGTAATGTTACATTGGAACTGTTTCCTCCCCCAGCTCAAGGCCATAGTTTAGTTTATATATATCTTTATGTTACAAAGTAGGCTATTAACAAGGGAATCAAATAGAGAAGGAACAAATTACAAATGTAATAGATTTCCATGGATAAAAGTCAGATCTATTTATGGTGCAACTAAATTTCAAATAGAGGAGTTGAATCTGGTACATGAGGGACTATTTTGGTAAATGGCTCCTCTTTTGTCGGTCTGCAACTGGTGGTGAAAACTAAGTATGATGTTGACCAATAAGATTTTCCCATAATATCCTCGAACTGATATTCAAACTTTCAAGTAAGTAATGTCCTCCAAATTTGAATAATTGAAGTAGTCTACGCATTCTTTGAATCCGGTGCAGGAATGTAAGTGCATGAACTTGATGCATGGTGCAGGACCTGGGAAGTCTTATAATAAACTGGTGCAGGAATCATTATGAGTACAGGAATCCCAATTGGTAGAGGAATTTGATGCATATTATAAGGAGGTGAGTGTAGGATCAAGGCCTATTGGCATCAACTAAGTTTAAACCTGCAAACACATGAACTATAATTAATGATTATTTTAATGTTTAAATCTTGTTAAAATAAGAGAATCATGGAAAATAGTAAATACTTACTTTATTTTCTCCAAGAATGCACAAAACCACGATAATAACGATTCAAACTAAACAAAAAAATGAGGGATTTTAGAGTAAAAGGTGATGTAAATAAAGAAGAAATAGAGGTTTGACACTCCACATTTCTATCATGCAATCTTGTTGCTAGAATTGTCCTTGATCCATTCTCTGATAGAGCACACTTCTTGAACTTGAAGCTCTTACTAACTCATAAAACTGCACCCAGAAAAGACGAGTTCACCTCTTGAGTGCACTTCTTCATCACAAACAACTGCACCCTCCTTGAGTGTGCGAGTGCACCCCAAAGGCTTGAATATTTTCCATTTTCCCTTCAGCATGAACCAGCGTACCCTCCTTTCCCTTGAGTGCATGGGCACACATAAAATTCCTAAAGGCCCAAAACTTCACTCCTTTGTCTCTTTCGAGGGTGCCCTTATGCCCTCTTAGTCTCCTTGAGTGCATGAGTGCACCTTGAAGGCCTGAATTTTTCTCCTTCATGCTTCATCAGTGTGCCTTACGCCCTAGAAAGTTTTCCCTCTTAGGGTTGAGCACATGAGTACACTTTAAAGCCTCAAATGACACTTGAATTCCCTTCATTCTTTGAAAGTGTGCCATCCTTGTTTGCATTCATATTTCTTTCCTGTACAGGTAACTATGTGTTGTCATTGATAGGCTTACATTCTCAGTTACATTTAATGATTTTTTGAATATGATTTTCTACGTTGTTGCTTGTAATAGATATAATATTTCATAAGTCTAATCATTGTCACCATGTTCTTCCACAAATAGGTGTTTGAGCTACAAGTATTATTACTCTTTCATGATTTATTGGAACCATGCCTCCTGCTACATGTAAAGTGGCATCCAAGGAAGCCTGAGAGAAAATAATTGAGGAAGTAGTTGAAGTGACAAAGCCTACCATTCCCATTTATGTAGATACATAGTGCTTCATAGATAAGCCTATTGAGGTAACATGGAATGACATAAAAGACACATTCATGCAGAAACATTTTATTGAAAATTTGGATTATCTAGAAGAATATATCAATATTAAGTAGTTGAGGATACACAAGATCACATTCAGATTCCTAGTTATCCCTTGTGCATAAGTGATTGAGTATATTCTTACACACATGGATAGTTCTCATCTTGTGCTTTGTATTGAAAGTGGTGGTAAACTTGTAACCTATTATGGAAAAGACATTCAAACTTACTATAAGATGCAAAGGCCCACAAAAAATGTAAATAACAACTTTTACACTAGATGGCTCGATCTCGACACAAGTGACATCATTAAATCATGGTGTCGAGAACCTACTAAGTTTCATCACCACCCATCCGCAGTGTACCCAACTAGGATTCTTAGGGATGTATATTAGTATCCCATTGTTGTTTGTTGTTGATTGCATGGGAGAAAGAACATTAATATGTTTGAAGAAAATTGGATATATATCCTAAACATGGTAGTTACCCATGGTAATATCTTCAATTAGGCATATGTATTGTCATTTGGGTTGTAGTGTCATGTGGGGTAGGAAAAAGCATCTTTGAGGGCTAACTAGGCACCAAAATTCTATATGTATACATTTCTGTTGCATGGAATTTCTGCACGATACTCTTTTCTAGTAATGTACTAGGACTGGACGCTGCAAAATAATTTTCCATCCTACTTCCACTAAAGAGTGTTGTCATAATCAAGTTTTAGAGGAACATAGAATAGGGTGGCAGGGAAATTCTTCGCATTCATATTCCGTATGATATATGAGATCGTTTCTCCTTGCATGAATGATTAGGTGGAGTCAATACATGATATTGCACATTCGTTTGAAATGCGTGAGGGTACATACATTATATCCTTTAATTGTCATATTCCCCCTCATCTCATGCCATGACATGTGACCAATAAGGTGGTCTTGTAAGAAGTATCATATCAGTTGGACAAAGGGTTGTCAAGAGTTATTCACGGAAGGAAAAAATACCCTTGTCCTACCTTCCATTTGAGGATTAGATTGTATGAACTAAAGAGCCACAATGTGGAAGATGTAGAAATACAAGAGTTGGATCACTTGCACTTCACAGTTAAGGAATTTCATGTATATTATCCCAGGAGAGTGTCAGTTTCAATTGGAGATATTCATCAATTTCTACAACAAAAGATGATAATTTGAAGAACCGATACAATGAATTTGGAAAGATACATCTAGGAATGGAAGTTGGTTCACCCCAAGATCCATTAGCTCACGACATGTAGGTACAGGAGGTAGCACAGATAACCCCTCAAGCAAAGAGTGTAGCTCCTAGGAAAAGCATCAAGCATGATTTGATAGGAGAAAGTAGTAGGAAATAGAAATTCATCCTTTGAACATAGGAGTTATTCAAGCTAAATAGGAAAGGAGAGAGTTAGAAGAATCGGAGAAGTGGAAGGAAGATGTGTTTCTCAGGAAGCAATACGAAGAAGAAGAGGAAAGAAGGAGACAAGAAGAAAATAGAAAAGGTAGTCCTAGGAGGAAGAAGTAGCACAGAGACTGGAAGAAGAACAGTTGACTCAAGAGATAGAGGAAGAGTTGGAGGAAGAGGATAACATCCAACCTATAGATGATGTTCCAAGTTCTCCATAAGAAGCTTCTCTCACGAGTGGTCATTTCCCATATGATGAAATTGGAATCACACCTCCTCCTCAAGATAGAGCCATGGATGTGTGCAATGTCACATTTGATCAACTTAAGAAGAGGATCATGCAACAACGATGTAGATATTTCCTAAATGATCCTTAGAACCCAGCCTTAGTATCTACAGAGAGAGTGATAACTTCCAATAACAAAATGAATCCCATAGAAATCATGGAGAAAAATTTTTGTTTTTCTATAGCAGTGCAAGACACATCTGAATATTTTTCGAATGAGAATGCATGATTAAGGAGAAGCTAGATATATTGAAGCAACAGGAAGAACACCATGCTGCAGAAAATCAATGGTTATCTTCGCACATTTTCAACACATTAGAATGGAAATCAGCCATGTAGGAGGAATTGAGGCTAATGAAGGGTACCATTGCACAACTATATGATGAAATGATACCTCTTCAACAAGTGGTGGCCCCCATTTTTGGTTTTCAGAAGAAATCACAAGATGTTTTGAAGCTCCTGAAAGTAGAAAGAAGAGAAGATGATCAACTTTAGGAATGACCTACTATGTATATGAATGTTCTACCACTGTTGGTTAGAAAGGACAAGATATCAGTGGAAATGGACTGAGTGCAATTGAGAATCAGCCATCATAATTACAACCATCTTGGAGAACAGACGACTAACACTATTTCCTCTTATACTCGACTGCATAATGGTTTCAAGTCTCTAGCACAAAAGCATGGGATTCCTTTAGTAGGATCACTTGTCGAAATAAGAAGCATGGAAATCATCTTCTGGGAGATCAAGCAGTACATAGAACATATCAGTTAAGCATCTAAACAAGAAGGCTTGGAGATCACTAATGACATTATTCTACAATATGTCATCACCCGAGTCAAATCCCACATGAAACTCTCATGGCTATGGAATAATGTACAATCAAGCTCCAAGACCGTATGGACAGAGGCACTGGAGGTGGAGATGTGATATGCAATAGAATTTCTAGTTCAGATCAAAGTCATCTCTTCAAAGTTCAAAGCATGGAAAAAATACATCACCAATGAGCTCTGTGATGAAGAAAATGACTTGTCCATTTGATAATAGTTTTCCTTATTATCAATTTTGTCTCATATAGCCAACGTCTCATATGTATTTTCTCTTTTGTAATGATTTGTATGTAATTAAGTCCATGAGATGCATGTGGAATGTAAACAGTTAATATAGAATATGAAAAGTAATAGGATTTGAAGGGTCACAAGGAAGCCCAAAATTCATTATAATTTTTATAAAGAGCTCCTCATAAATCAAGCTAAGGGCTTGGATTCTTGGAGTCTTGCCTTGGCTTCTCTTGTAGTGCATAGGAGATAGATCATTATTTAAATAAGAAAGTTGTGGGTTCATGTTCCATTGTTGGATCTAGTGTTTCATCTATGTAATAGTGTACTTTGGATCTTTCATTCATAATTAGAAGCTCTATGAGATGACACATTTTCATACATGTATCATGGATGTAATAGGATTGTTCTTCTTATTTTTGTGGTATAATTTGGTTGAATTACATACTAAGTTTAATGAACTATTTTGTTGCTTAGCTATGGTTGTTATTGAATAAATTTTGATATGTGTTCATGATTGTTGTTTATTATGTGTGTTATATGGAATTTCACTTTTGTGGATAAAAATGAATTCCCTAGATTTAGTGATATGATCTAGAACAATAGAGGACAAAAATAATCAATGTTTTCCTTAGAGAGATTGAAATATGGAAAAGGAAACTACCTAGAATTTGAAGCAAGTCCTTCTCTCTTCTTCACCTGTGAGCTCCAATCCCAGCTCCACATGATATAAACAGAACCTGCAACAATGACTAAAACAAGAAAGGAAACTACAATATCCATCTAACATAATCCAATATATCCATTCAATGGGTCAACATGGTATTGAAATAAAAGAACATAAGAATAACACAAGTATAGGAAAACAAGATGATTTTTGTATTAATAAATTGAGGAGAGAGTTACAACCATATATACAAGTTGGCTTTGTAGATGTCTCCCCAAATGACTTATCCTTCCTTGCCACAAAGAAAATATTCATACTCAACCCTAATCCATAAATGGATGGATTCCTTAAGCTCAAAAAAGAAGCATAAGGGCACTAGCAATCTCCAAAATCCAATCCATACTCCATGGGAGGAAGTAAATTTATAAGGTAAACATGGTAGTTCAGGATTCACCAATCTAGGGTTGAGATCCACTTATGAGGGAAGATAAGTTCAAGGGATAGGAGATATAACCACTAGAGTAGGATATGGTAGGAATTCGAGATCTGTATCCATGGTAAATGGTTAAAACCACCTTAGAAGCTTCTGGAAGAAGAAGATTCAAAAGTAATTTTTAATTTTCCTGAAATATTAGAATCAACACACCTTTAGAATGAAGCAACCTACATTGATCAACATTGGCACTTAGGTATGCAACTTGCACTCAACACTGGTGGACAAGAAGGCGGAGTGTGTTAGGCCTAAAAATATTATTTTTTGAGTATATAGACCTAGAAACTCATAAATTGTGGAGAAATAATGCTTAGGGATTTTCAAAGGGATTATGACAAAGTGTTCATGGATGTTGATTGATCTGGTTTTCAGGCATTTTGGGTTGATGTGATAAAATGGTTTGTAACATATTGCCTTGTAAAGTATAAAGTCATAAGAAGTGGTTGAGGATTGAAGCACTTTACCTTGTGACAAGTCCGGGTCAAGAAAAAATTAGTCGAGATCATTATCTGTTACAATACATAATATCATCATATCATCATTGAGGGAGGCATACCCATACTCAACATATAATCCAATATTACATGTACAATTATCAATAAGTCTCATCCATTGATGATAGAGTGTGGAACTATGCTTGGATGATTGTGAAAATGATCATAGCCATCATACTTTTGTAATCTTGTATGGATCCTGAAATTGCAACCCAGATTGATGGAACTAAATTTGGGGTCTTCTACCTCATCACTCAACAGTACAAGTCTAACCATGTGAATAAATGAGCTAGATTCGAACATGGTATTGAAATACAAGAGAATAAGAATAACACAGGTATAGGAAAACATGATGCTTTTTGTAATAATAAATAAAGGAGAGAGTTACAACTATATATAGAAGTTGACTTTATAGATGTCTCCCCATATGATGTGTCCTTCCTTGCCACAAATCGAATCTTCACACTCAACCCTAATGCATAAATGGATGGATTCCTTAAGATCAAAGTAGAAACATAAGGGCATTAACAATCTCCAAAAGCCAACACAGACTCAATTGGAGGTAGTAAATTTATAGGGTAAACATGGTAATTTATTATTTACCAATCTAAGCTTGAGATCCACTTATGAGGAAAGATAAGCTAAAGGGATAAGAGATATGACCACTAGAGTAGGATCTGATAGGAATTTGAGATCTCTATCCATGGTAAAAGTTTAAAACCACTTTAGACGCTTATGGAAGGAGAAGATTCAAAAAACAAATTCCCGAAATTCAAGAATCAACACACCTACAGAATGGATCAAACTGCATTAATCAATGCTAGTGCTTAGGTATGCCACTTGCACCCAACACTGGTGGAAAAGAAGGCAGAGTGCATTGGGCACAAAAAGATGATTTTTGAAAAGATAGACCCAGAAACTCAAACTTTTTGGAGAAATTATGCTTAAGGCTTTGCAAAGGGATTATGAAAAAGTGTTCATGGATGTTTATTGATCTAATTTTCAGGCATTCTAGGATAATGTGAAAAAATGGTTTGTAAGAATGTGGACTAATCTGTAGGTAATCAACAAGCTTTCTCTTCATTCTTGTGTCCCCCTTTAGTATATTACTATTATTTCCCTAACTAGAGGCGCATTTTCCTTTACCAGCCATAGAAGTTCCCTATTCATCTTACATTAGGTGTCACACAAATATTACTTAATTGTTGCCCCAAATAGGTGTTTTGATCTCTTATGTATGTTGTGTCACCAAGGAACATCTTCAAAATCTTTCCAATGATGGATGGACCATATAGCCGGATGATACTCCTACACCAAAGAATGTGAGGTCTAATTGGGACTTCACATCGGGGAGATCCCCTTTCATGTTGGTGACATCTAGCATCGTCAACAGGAAGGTGAGCTATGGTAATAGATTATAGTGGTAAAACTGATGATAGTAGTGCTAAGAAAGTGGAAAGTGTTCTTGGATAGTGAAATCTTGTAGTGTACAAATAAGGGATGCACCACAAGGAAGGTAAATATTGTAGCAATGCAATTGATGAGAGTAGCACTAAATAAACAAACTATGTAATTGCACTAAAATGTATGATAGAATAGAAAATACCCCTATGTTGTGCAACGAAAGAAAGTGGTGCATTGTATTGTTTTCATTGATTGCAACAAATAGAGTGTAAGGCTTGTTCCATTGTGCCACAAGGAATCACAAGCTCTAAGTGAAGATTTCACCGTTATGATAAGGCCAAAAGCAAGAAAAATAAATGAGGCTAAGTGTAAAGGGAAGGGAGATGTGACTAAGAATTATGAGAAGACTTGAGTAAGAAGGTTAAGTGAAGAAAAGGGAAAAATGTGTGTACTCATGGATATATATAGGAGTGTGGGATAGTGGAAGGTTGGCATATGAAAGGTCACACAAAAAACAAAACGTCAATGGAAACAAGCAAATAATGGGTGTAGAGGCCTACCTAACACATATCATGATTGTTCTGTCATTGGTGGTGGCACACTCCTCAGTAGATTAGGAACTACACTAACAAGATGTGATGGATTGATCAACAATAGGGAGCTCTTGTGAAAAAGATGCACTATGAAAATAACTTGGGGGGTTGGACCTTTTATAATTTTTTTCACATGTGAAGATGTTTGTAGCACATTAAATGCCCCTTCATGAGGAAAATTGCATGTTAGATTAAGGTAGTGCGCTACATTGGTTATATTTGTCACACTATATTGTGCAAAGGGATTACGATGCATTGCACAATTAGGATGCATAATATTACATAGCTAGGATGTGAAGTGCTATGCTAGAGAGTTGTGTGATGTGCTACTCTATGAGGGAGCGATGCACTATGTTGTTAGGAAGAAATGTGCTATACAAATTTTAAAGATACACAAATGTAGTTGCATTTACCTTTTGTTGACAGTGCTGGATAATTCATCCACACTAAGGGAGTCTCCTCGATATGAAGTCCTAATTAGACCTCACACCATTTGGGATAGGTGCCCCATTCGAGATACAAGCCCGACTGTGATTGGTTGTGTGTTTTTATCTTGGATATTGAATGCAAAGATAAGTGTGTGACCAAGTGTAATATGTTAGAAGAATGAGGACGAGATCATCCCTCCGTTAATAGCTTGTGGAACATGATATAAGAACATAGAAATAGCATAATGAGCGAGAGCATGTCTTATGGAAGAATCAGATAATTGATACTAACTAAGACATAAAGTAAGAGAGTGTTAGAGGACAAATGCAAATTTGTTCATAGTTAATCGCTAACACCAACATTGAATGAGGAATAAATATTAAAAGCCAACACACCCCCTACATGAAATGAAATAATTCATAAACATGAAACTAATGTGTAAACCTACATACATCAACAACAAAAGTATGAGTAGTTATTACAAATGTAATTAACATGTATGAGAATCAATGCATGAACTTAAATCTTCTCATTAATATTGTCGCCCATTCAAATACATGTACAGAAGCTCATAAAAAACCAACAGTCAGGTGAGAGAAATCATATCATTGACGTGACATAACACTAGCCTCACAATCTCTCCATCTATAAGCTACCAAGAGCAAGTGCCTTTAGCTCCTTAAGAAAAAAATAGCAATCTTATTACTAGCCTAGCCTATGTGCTAAAAATGCTTTTGTGTGAGGCACGAGGTTACATTTATAGAAACGAGGAGGGTGACCTTTCACATTCTCTTATGACTTTTAGACCCTTGTGACCTTTCGACTTCCAAATTGAGTCTTCATCTCTCCTAGGACTTTTATACTTACACCATGAATTTTGAGATTCTAAGTGACCTTTGTTATTCCCTCTTGGTATTTTCCATGACTTCGATATTTGTCCTTGATGACAAAATAATATATTTACAAAATAATAATTGAAATTCAACTCACTTTATCAACAAACATTGGAATTTAATAAACTTGATAATGTCTTTGTTATGCCCTCACGTTTCCTTAGTGTTGAGTTGAAAAACCATGATTTCATCGAATATTTTGCAAGGTTAATCCTACAAACATACAAACAATTATGAGGAAACAATTTTCACTATAATAAAATAAAAAATTATAACATTAATCAGTAATCATAAGTATAGGAGGATTAGTGAGAATTCACAACCCTAAAATAATAATTCTTGCCAATATTAAGGTTTATCATTTGCTAGTGCTATTTTCTTTTCTTGATGTGCACTTGAATAGTTTCCCATTGCATGTCATTAGGTAGTCCTTTTTTGCACATTTGATCGTATCTCAATGGAGGTGTATTCAATATATCACATGTTCCCTTGCATTTCTTCATATGTATATTTGGAAGGTGAATCACCATTAATTAGTCACAACTTGATTGTGTGAATAGACTATGATGAAGGTAGAGATTTTAGTAATAGTGGATCTTGAGCTTTGTGGCTTTATGTTGGGCTAATATGCTAGTGTTGGTGTGCTAGTGTGTCTTGTCGTAGTTTCACATCTGAGCATCATGATGATATCTGCTATGTGCTTGTGTGATATATCCTTGTGCATTGGCTTGTGTAATCTTCAATTTAACATGTTCTTTAATGCACACAACATACCATATATATTATCACGATTAGCACATATTTCTATTTAAATATTGTTCAACTCAATGTTTGAATTATTCCTCCATCATAATATATGACCCATTGCATTATGATATACTATGCCTTTCGGTGTTCTTGCAATTTATTTGATCGATGTTTTTACTATATCCTTCACAAGTTTCATAATGGTTGGCACATATGGGAATGGCCCTTTGCATACATTGATACATAGTATTGACATTGATACAAAAGGTCAAATTGGAGTATGTCCCCCCCAAAGAACAGGTTGTTGATATATTCACTAAACCATTTCCCAGAGAAACATTTGAATATCTTAGACAAAGGCTGGGAGTTGTTGCTGCATAATCCTACTGTTAAATCTAGTTTTTTAGAGGAATTTTACTACACGTTGGTTTCATGAAGTATATGCACAGGTACACGCAGGTTGCCTTGGCTGAAAACGCGTATATGTTTTTCTAACAAAAAAAACAATGGTAGCACAAGTTTAGGGGGAGCATTCACATTCCACGTTGTTGGCATTATGGTTGCTGAACTCAACTATTTCTTAGTTGCATCAGTCATTAGTGTGATATATCTTCTTCTGTCATGGTCTATATTTCAATGAGTTCTATTGGTCATATGATGTAATTTATTTCCCCAATATCCTTGGGATGGATGATGTAATAATTGTTGTATTTTTTTCATGTATAAACTTTGGTTTATCCCCACTTGGTTGGGCAAATGAGTCAAATATAGTGTATCCCCACTTGGTTGGGTGATTGATGTATGTACGAGTTCATGGTCATAGGGAGGTCATACTCACTTTGTTGAGTTATAGTGTCATGTTATTATATTGAATCTTCTCTCTGTAAACTTGTTATGAAACCAGCTCAAGAAAAGATAGAAAAGATAGATCAACGCCTTAGAATTCAACCTCTTCGAGGGGGCAACCTCCTTTACATTACATAAATGAACAATTCTTG